>PITA01019272.1:22456-38107 GCA_004023965.1 Spilogale gracilis | reverse complement strand
CCCCCCTCCTTTTTAACCCCCAACTCCTGGCTTCCATCTCCTTTCTTGGGATTCCCAAACAAATCGAGGTTATCCCCATTCTCCCTCCCCTCCCCTCCTCTTCCCTTCCCTTTCCTTCCACTTCCCTCCCCCCCCTTTTTTTTAAAAGATTTTATTTATTTGACAGAAAGAAACACAGCCAGAGAGGGAACACAAGCAGGGGGAGTGAGAGAGGGAGAAGCAGGCTTCCCGCTGAGCAGGGAGTGTGACGTGGGACTTGATCCTGGGTCTCCAGCAGCGTGACGTGGGATCCCGGGTCTCCAGGATCATGCCCGGAGCCAAAGGCAGTCACTTAACCAACTGAGCCACCCAGGCGCCCCTTCCCTCCCTTTTTGATTTCAGCTTCTCCATCTTCTTCTTGTCTTTCTCCTTCCCCACCTCCCACCTCCCCCTGACAGCCCGGCCCCACCTCCACCTGCTGCTGGCCTTAACGGCTCCACCCTGGTCAGAAGAGGGACCAGAAAATCACAGACAGATTTTAGCTACCAAGAAGGCTCTCCTCTGCAGCCAGCAGTCAAGAGGGGATGAGTTGAAACTGCTCCCCACCAAGCTTTCCCCAGTGATTTTAGCATCAGACGCTGAGGGAGCCGCACCTGAAAGAATGTTCCATCTCAGTGGGTCCAATAGGAGCTAACAGTGGCCTGGACTCAGTTAGTAGGGATAGTGATGGGGAGAGGTGCTCAGATTCTGGTTTTAACTAATTAAATCACTCGCCGTGTAACTCCGTAGCAAACATGTCTTCTCTCCCTGTTCCCTGAGGACAGGGCCCAAGGCTTGTCTTGGTCCCTGTAACCCCTACCTGATGGGGTTTTCAGTAAGAATGACACAAAAGCTCCAGGTACTGTCCCAAGCCCTTCCCATGCTCTCTGTCCTGAGAAGACGGTTGTTACAGATGGGGAGATTGATGTGCAGAGAGGTGGGTGACTTACCCAAAGCACACAGCCAGTACGTGGCAGAGGTGGGAAACAGAGCCAGAGAACTCCTTCCAGAGCCTGCCCTCTTCAACATTAGATGGGCCTCAGAAAGAAGCCACCATGAATATCTTTGGTTAATGGTAGTGGGGAGAGGTATGGGGAGGGGAGACGTGTTGTGGGTCATTTCAACTTCCTCTCTTTACAATCCTTTTTGGGGGCAGGGGTTCCTCTACTTTCTGTTTTGTTGAATGAGAGTCAATGTCATCAGATGCTTTGCAGAATGACCTTTTTTTTTTAAGATTTTATTTATTTATTTGAGAAAGAGAGGGAGGGATATTTAACCTCCCCATTGAGCAGGGAGCCCCACACAGGGCTCGATCCCAGGATCCTGGGATCAGGACCTGAGCTGAAGGCAGATCCCTAACAGACTGAGCCACCCAGGTGCCCCCAGAATGACTTTTCTTTCCGTTTCTTTAAAAAAGATTTTATTGGGGTGCCTGGGTGGCTCAGTTGGTTAAGCGACTGCCTTCGGTTCAGGTCATGATCCTGGAGACCCGGGATCGAGTCCCACGTCGGGCTCCCTGCTCAGCAGGAAGCCTGCTTCTCCCTCTCTCACTCCGCCTGCTTGTGTTCCCTCTCTGGCTGTGTTTCTCTCTGTCAAATAAATAAAATCTTTAAAAAAATTTTATTTACTTATTTGACAGAGAGAAACACAGCTAGAGAGGGAACACAAGTAGGGGAGTAGGAGAGGGAGAAGCAGGCTTCCTCCCTATCAGGGAGCCCAACACGGGGCTCGATCCCAGGATGCTGGGATCATGGCCTGAGCCAAAGGCAGATGCTTCACGCCCGAGCCACCTGGGAGCCCAGAATGGCCTTTTCTAAGTACAAAGTGCACCAGCACAGGCCTGGCAGACGGGCCCGTGCCTGACACATCACATCTGTTTAAGGCACAGACTCACTGATTTGAAAGTACAGCTCCTTCCTTGCGGAACACGAAATCCAGGGGGATCCCATCTCTGAGGACACCTAGGACATTCCTTTTCAGAACAGAAGGATCTAGGTTCATAGGTATCCTCCCTTCCTTAATAAGGTCTTCATGGTTTCCCTGTGAGCAATCCAGAAAAGAAGAAAGGACTCATCCAAGGAGACATGGATCAAAGCCATCTTTGTATGGGGGGCACGGGTGGCTGAGTTTAGTGTTGCCCTCCCTTCCACCAGGACTTATCAGCTCATTGCCTGAAATTCAGCGAGATCATCAGTCCCTTTGAAATTAAGACCATTGTTCCTTTACTTAAGTGGTCATGAGAGCTCCTAGCTCAAAAATGGCATGAGCTCCAAAGCCATCATTGTCTCTTTCTTAAAGTGTTAATCTAGCATCCCTCGAAGGGGGATATTTTGTATTATTAGCAGCAAGAGGAGACCTGCACTTTGGAATAAGAGTTTGAAAGGGAAGTTTGAAGGAAAAAGAGAATTTAGGATTTCCTTTGTCATTCAATAAATCCTAAAGTACTGGGTCCTGGGGATGCCCACACCTTTATCTCAGCTCTTAGTCTGTCCCTTGCATCGGTCAGCTATTACTGTCTAACAAACCATCTCAAAATGTAGTAGCTTAAAACAATGACCGTTTATTTATTTTTTTTCTCGCGTGTATTTGGGTCACCTGGACAGTTCTGCTAATCTGGACCAGGCTCGACTGACCTGGGAGGGGCTCACTCCTTGAGTCTGCCATCCTCTGGCAGGTTAGCTAGAGCCTGGTTGGCTTGGAATGAATTTGGCCGGGATGACTCAGTTCTTCTTCTTCTTCTTCTTCTTCTTCTTCTTCTTCTTCTTCTTCTTCTTCTTTTTTTAAGATTTTATTTATTTATTTCACAGAGAGAAACACAGCTAGAGAGGGAACACAAGCAGGGGGAGTCAGAGAGGGAGAAGCAGGCCTCCCTTCCGGCAGGGAGCCCGATGCGGGGCTCGATCCCAGGTCTCCGGGATCATGACCTGAGCCGAAGGCAGTCGCCCAACCAACTGAATCACCCAGGCGTCCCAACTCCATTCTTCTTTATGTCTCCATCACATCCATCTAGCAAGCTAGCCCAGGCACGTTCTCGTGGGGAAGGCAGAGGAGCAAGAGAGAAAAGAGAAATACTCAAACATCTTGAGGCCTGTCTTGGGACCAGTGTCTGTCACTCTGGGGCATTCCGCAGGTGAGAGCAAGGTGCGAGTTCCAGGTCAGTGCATAGAGAGATAGACTCCGCCTCATGTGGGAGGAGCCACAAAGTCCATTAGCAAAGGGCTTATACTTGGGGAGGGGTGCATAAGGGTGGCCTTCACACAGGGGAGAGTGAGGCTTGCTCTTTCTGACTTGGGCTTCCTTCCTCTGAGCTGACTAAGGCCCAATCCCATTTGCCACAATTGCTCTGTCTAGCCAAGGCTCCTTGCTTTCTGGCTTCACTCTGTTCTCCAACTTGTCCTGTGAGTCCCTTGGGTATCATCTGGGGACTCACTATCTCATTTCTCACTCCCCAAGCCCCTAATCACACTTTCACCCATCCCTGGAGGCTGAACACTCCCGACATACTTGGGGATTAGGCTTCCTCTGTTTCCCAGCCTTTTCTCATTCCTTCCATCTTTTCTCATTCCTTCCATCTCCCACAAGAAAGTATTTCTCCAGTGTTTAGGAGGGGTTTGGCCTGAACTTCTGCCTTCTCAGCCCCCTCCCCAGTCAGTCACTATTTTCCCTTCCTAGGGGGGTCAGTCCTCTGTTTCCATCCCCACATCTCCACACTGGGCCAGGCCACCATCTTCTCTTGCCTCAACCCACAACAAGCATACCTATGGGAGGGGGAATGGGGTCTGCCTATTAATACTGATTCTGATGCTGACTAGTTGGGTGGCCTCTCTGTGCCTCAGTTTCCTCCTGCTGTAGACCACATGTTTGTGTCCCCCCCACCCAAATCCATAGGGTGAAACCTCCCCACCATCCCCACATGATGGTATTTGCAGGTTGGGCCTTTGGGGGGCGGTGAGGTCATGAAGGTGGAGCTCTGCTAAATGAAGTTAATGATCCCATACAGGAGACCCCAGAGAGCCCCACCACCACCACTTCCACCACGGGAGTACAGAGGAAGAAGCTGGGCTGTCTCTGAAGCAGGAAGTGGGTCCTCATCGAAAGCTGACTCTGCCTATGCCTTGATCTTGGACTCACCATCCTCCAGAACTGTGAGGAAGGGACTCCTGTTGGGTGGAAACCACCCAGTCTGGGGTGTTCTGTTAGAGCGGCCAGAAATGAAGGAACAGATTTCCCCTATAAAGCAGAGAGGATGGCAATACCTGCTTCTAACAAGTTGCTTTTTGTGAGGAGCCAAAAAGGACTTCTGAAGATTGGCAGCACTTGGGACTGTTCTGGGTCCCGGTGATTGGCAGGGAAAAGATGGGGATGACAGGATGCATGGGGGCTGTTTCCCTCCAAGGTCCAGGGGCTCTGCTCTCACAGTGAACCTAGGGGTTGGTCCCGTTTTTCTGATGGGACAACTGAGGTTCAGTCACTTGCCCAAGTTCACATTTACTGAATGTGGCAAAAATGTGATTGACTAATGAATCGAGAGAGGAGGAGTTCTTTTTACCATTCCTGCTAGTTTTCTGTAGTTTGATCTTATTTCAGGTGAAAAACAAGACAACAAGGGGGGCTGGATGGCACAGTCCATGAAGTGCCGGACTCTTGATCTCAGCTCAGATCTTGATCTCAGGGTCGTGATTTCAAATCCTGAGCCCAGTGTGGAGCCTACTTTAAAAAAGAAAAAACAAAAACACAAAAGGGTGCCTGGGTGGCTCAGTTGGTTAAGCATCTGCCTTTAGCTCAGATCATCATCTTAGGTCCTGGGATCAAGCCCCACGTCAGGCTCTGCATTCAGGGCACAGTCGGCTTGTCCCTCTGTTCCTCCCTCCTGCTTGTGCTCGCTCGGTCTCTCTCTCAGATAAATAAATAAAATCTAAACAAAAAAAACCCAAACAACAATATGTAAGTAAATAAAGACAAAAATAAGACAACAAAAACATTCATTCTGCCCCAGTCAGTACCCAAGAGAAATGAGAACCTGTGTTGTCACAAAAACTGGTACGTGGATATTCAAAGCACCATTATTCCCAATACCCCAAAAATGGAAACAGCCCCAGTGTCCATCTCCTGAATGGGGGAACCAAATGTGCTGTTTCCGAGTCAGCAGAATATTACTTAGCCATAAAAAGGAATGACGTACTGATCCCTGTTATGTGGGTGAACTTGGGAAACATTATGCTAAGTAACAGAAGTCAGACACATGAGGCCCCCTTTGTATGATTCTATTTATGTGGAATGTCTGTGACAGACAGATTCATAGAGACTGAAAGCAGATTGGTGGCGCTTAAGATTGGTGAGGAAGGGAAATGGGGGGGTGACCGCTACTGGGTGTAAGGTTTCTTGTTGGGTGATGGAATATTCTGGAACTACATAGGGGTGATGGTTGCCCAGCCTTGGGAATGTATGGAAAACTACCAAATTGTACCCTTGAAATGAGTGAGTTTTATAGTATGCGAATTGCATAGTGACTAAAAGTATCTTACTGATAACAAGAGTTTTCCTTTTTTTAAAAAGATTTCATTTATTTATCTGACAGAGAGACAGACAGTGAGAGAGAGAGCAAGAGCACAAGCAGGGCGCGTGGGAGAGGGAGAAGCAGGCTTCCCACTGAGCAGGGAGCCTGATGCGGGGCTTGATCCCAGGACCCTGGGATTATGACCCAAGCCAAAATCAGACACTTAACGACTGAGCCACCCAGGCACCCCTGACAGCAAGCCTTTCAATGACTGTGTATTGTCTTTGGGATCAGCCCCCAAATCTAAGATATACCTACAAAGAGTCCCTTGGCCTCACTCAGTTGAGCTCCTGACACTCCAGCAGCCTGTCTTCCCTTCTTCCCTGCACTGCTGCCTCAGGGTCTTTGCACCTGCTCTTCCCTTCTGCTCTTGTTGGACAAACTCTATTCACCTTGGAGTTTTAGCTCACGGCTGACTTTCCCACAGGAAGATCATCCCTAATCCCCAGAGACCAGGTCCTAGGCTCCCAAAGTAACATTTGAGATCATTTCCAGGTGACTTATTTTCCTGATTATGCATTTATTTTAGTGCATGCTGGAGAGGGAGGGGGAAAAAGGAGCCAGTCTATCACACCTGTGATTTCATGATATCGGTGCTTAGGATGAGCTTAAGGTCGCTCCATGGGAATCCATTTAAGGAAGAAAAATACCCAAGTTGGTTGCAAGAACAAATAAAGAATATAAACAGTAAACACAGTACTCTGCACAAATTGTGAAATGGTCCTTTGGGAATCCCAGAAAGTGAGAAGCCCCCAGGGCCCGGGTTAACTCTGCCTGACCTCCCACAGCAGCCACCCAACTAATAGCTATTCACTTGGGGGAATGGCTTGCTTTACTTCTGCTCCCCTGCCCCCCCAGCTGGAGGGCGGCAGGGCTGGGCCTATCCCATCACTGGTGTCCTCAGCATCGCCTGCACAGGGTGGGGCACAGAACAGGTGCTCAGGGAATGTGTGTTCAAAGAATGGATGCCAACTGCCTCAGAGTGTGGGGCCTTTCCTCCAAAGGCACTAAGGACTGCTAGTGCAGTTTCAATCTGCATGTCAAGGTTCATCGGTGCGTTAAGAATTCTGGGCTCTCTCTCTACTCTGGGCCCAGAAAATCAACAATCCTCCCTGCACTCTGTTCTCCTATCAAACTCCTCTTTATCAATTCTCCTCTGCCAGGAAGAATTTCTGAACCCCAGGGTGGGACAGGCAGCTGCTCCGGGCTCCCACAGCCTCCTGCGTCTCCCATTCCAGCACTGATGACACTAGAGATGGGTCTGGACTCTCCACAGACCTGTGGGAACTTCACGAGGTCGGCCCTGGGCTCGCTCTATTCCCTCCTGCATGGGAGCACTGACTGGACCTCACTCCGCTCCCACCTCCCCCAACATCCCCCCTTCTTTCCCTCCTCCTGGCCCCTCTCCAGCTATTTCTGGCTCCTCTCCTTGAATACACTGCTACATGCATTACTTTTAAAACCATCTGGACTTGATACCACTGCTTTTTATGATTTTTAATCTTTTATTTTTATTTGATTTTTAAAAAGATTTTATTTATTTGTCAGAGAGAGACACAGCGAGAGAGGGGATATAAGCGGGGAATGGGGAGGGTGGGAGAAGGAGAAGCCGGCTGCTGGCCGAGCAGGGAACCCGATGCAGGGCTTGATCCCAGGGTCCTGGGATCCTGACTTGAGTGGAAGGCAGATGCTTAACCAACAGAGCCACCCCGAGGCGCAGTCTGATATCTTCAGTGTTCATGCATGTTGCATCACGTGTCAGCACTTGGTTCCTTTGTGGGGCTGGATACTACTCTGTTGTATGGATACACCACATTTTCTTTATTCATTTATCAACTAATGCATGTATGGGTTGTTTTCAGCTTTTGGCTTTTGTGTATGGGGCCGCTATCAACATTCTTGTCCACATTGTTGTCTGAACTCATATTTTCAATTATTTGGGTATACATACCTGGAAGTGGGTCTATGGTGATTCTATGTGCAAATTACAGAGGAAAGCACCCAACCGTTGGCTACACCATTTTACCCATCAGCAGTCCATAGCGGTTCTGATTTTATCACATCCTTGCCAACACTTGTTCTTTTTTTTTTTTTTTAAAGATTTTATTTATTTGACAGAGAGAAACACAGCCAGAGAGGGAACACAAGCAAGGGGAGTGAGAGAGGGAGAAGTAGGCTTCCCGCTGAGCAGGGAAGGGAGCCCGATGTGGGGCTCCATCCCAGGTCTCCGGGATCATGACCCTAGCCGAAGGCAGTTGCTTAACCCACTGAGCCACCCAGGTGCCCTCTTTTTTCTTTTTAAAAAAATTTTATTTATTTATTTATTGATGGGGTGCCTGGGGTAGAGGGAGAGGATCTTCAAGCAGACTCCCTGCTGAGCACAGAGCCCAATGTGGGGTTCAATCTCAGCATCCCTGAGATCACGACCTGTCAGCCCCCATTCTTTCTTCTCTCCTAGCCTCTTTGGACACCTTCCTCTCTCTCCAGCAGCGTCCTGCCCCATTCTTGTTGCTCTTCCTTTTCTCTTTTCTGGAGGGAGGTGTGGGGCTGTGGGCCGGGTTTTAAACTTCTCTGTACTTCAGTTTCTTCATCTGTGAAAGGAGAGTGGTAACAGTTTTGACTTCTGGGTTGTTGCAATGATTCAGTGAGCTGATGTATATGAAAGGCTTAGAAGTGTGCCTGGCACACAGTAAGCAATAGATAAACGTTTAATGGAGAGAGGGGTAAAAGGGCCAAGGGAAAACCATACTTAAAAACTTTAAAAATTTTGGGGTGCCTGGGTGGCTCAGTCATTAAGCATCTGCCTTCGGCTCGGGTCATGATCCTGGAGTCCCGAGATCGATCCCCACATTGGGCTCCCTGTTCGGTGGGAAGTCTGCTTCTCCCTCTTTCACTCCCCCTGCTTGTGTTCCCTTTCTAGCTGTGTTTCTCTCTGTCAAATAAATAAATATTTTTAAAAACTAAAAATTTTGCCCTAGTATAGAATTTTAGAAAGAACCATCTGAAATTCTTTTGTTAAAAACAAAACAGGGGTGCCTGGGTGGTTCATTAGGTTAAGCATCCTACTCTTGATGTCGGCTCAGGTCATGATTTCACCGTCATGGGATCGGCCCCCAAGATGGCGATGATGGGCTCAGCACTCAGCAGGGAGTCTGCCTGAGATTCTCTCTCCCTCTCCCTCTGTCCCTCCCCATCCCTCCCATGCTCTCTCTCTAATAAATAAATAAATCTTAAAAACAAAACAAAACAAAAATCTTTCTACTGCAGAAGGTAGATGCAAAATAGTTCACCTCCAAGATGACAGAACAGTTTTTAGGAGCAAGTATAATAAAGCAGTTAAAAGTATGAGCCTTGGAGCAGAGCTGTCTAGGTTCAAGTCCCCGTGCAGCCTGATACTGGCAATTCTGTAACCTCTCTTTAACTCACTTTCCACACCTATAAACCAGGGATGATATTAGATTGTCTAATCTGCTAGGACTTGATCAGGCATTCATGGACTTTATACACCAGAGCTGGCCAGAGATGCTCAAGCGGCTTTTTTTTTTTAAATTTTTAAGATTTTATTTATTTGGCAGAGAGAAAGATCACAAATAGGCAAAGAGGTAGGCAGAGAAAGAGGGGGAAGCAGGCTCCCTGCAGAGCAGAGAGCCTTATGCAGCCTCGATCCCAGGACCCTGAGCTCATGACCTGAGCCAAAGGCAGAGGCTTTAACCCTCTGAACCACCCAGGTGCCCCACTCACTCAAGTGTTACTTACAACTATGTTGTAGATGGGCAAATTTTTACTCTAGGCTTAGGTGTAAACTAAATGTTTCACAGACCCTGGATCACTGAATTTATAGAGGAAATCTTTGCACGTTAGAACCCTAACAGTCCCAAACTCATTAGCTGCAGGAAGCTGTTCTCATCCTCTTCTCTAGATCTCCCAAAACACGTGGGTTTTCACGCAAGTCAAAACCAGGGACACTCCCCTCTGCCCATTCACTGTCTGGATCCCTACAACCTCACAAGGTTTTTCGGTGAGGCTGACTACCCTTCTTAAAGGGGCCTCTCCTAGATTTGTCTTTTGCTTTCTTTCCTATAAGGGCTTCATTAGGCTTGTTTCTCCTCATCCTCCCCCAAGCATGAGGAAGGCAGTCCCTAGGATGTTAAATGCCCAAGGTGATTACTGAATTGCTTAAAGCAACAAAGGCATTCTCTTCCTTGGGTCTGGCTATCTGGTACAGGAGTCATTGAAGACACTCATTCAAAGCCAGGCCCTCTACAACACCCAAGGCCATTGCGGGGGTGGGGAGGGTGGGGAGGGTGGGGGGGTTAGGGCTGGGGTTGGGGAACAGGGGGTTCAAGTTCAGAAGCCACCACCTCTACAGTCAAGGTCAAGAGTTTACCTAGGAGCAGCAGGGGCAAGGTGGGAGGGTGCAAAGCGACAGTTCTCAGAACTCAGTATTTTTGTTTACATTTTATTTCTTTGAATGCCTGATACAAGGTTCCAACTTTACAAAAGTACAAAAAGATCTACCCTCCACCCACCCTGTCTTCTTCTCCACAGACAACTGCTGTTACCAGTTTGTTTTTGCTTTCGAAGATATTCTGTGCATTTAACAAGCAAAAGCTTGTATTTTTTTCACCCACGCCCCCACTTTTAAATCATTATACACTCTGCTCCCCCTTTTTTTTTTCTTGACTGGGTACATAACTTATTCTGTGTTGGTTCGGGTATGACTTCCTCATTTTATGGTTACTTCGTGTCCCATTAGGGGTCAGGCCACAGTTTATTTAATGAGTCCCCCATGTGGACAGCAAGGTTGTTTCCCGGTTCGTGTTTTTTTTTTTTCTTCTCCTCTCAGACGTTTTTTATGAAAACAAAAACAATGCTCCCCAACCCGACCCTTGATTGGCATTTGCTGAGAAACAAGCAGAAGCCTCAACTTGCCCACTCCCGCTGCCCGCATCTGCCGGCGGTAACCCCAACCACCTGGACCCCACTGCTCCCGCAGCACTTGGGGCGCGGGTCCTAGCTGTCAAGGGCGGGCCGGGGCCCTCCGAAGCCCCGCCCCGCGGCCTGCCCGCAGTCGGGCCGATTCAAATCCAGCCAATGGCAGCTTGTAAACAAACCCAGGCCCCGCCCTCTGATGAATAATTCCCCGAGCCAGCGCGAGACCCAATTAACCCGGCAGGGGTTGGGGGCGGGACAGAGCGGTGTCCCCGCCCCCATGCGTGGGCCAATGGGTGGCCAGACCCCGCCCCCCGCACTTGCCGCGCTGAGGACCCGAGTCCGGGCTGGGCTTTCAGCTGCCTGATTTCGTTGCTGCTTTCGGCGTTTGCCTTCGGAGCCGGCCAGTGGGGCTGGGATATGGGGTAGCGCACTCACCCTGTAGGAGCCACGTTTAAAGGGCGCGGTCAGAGGGCAGGCATGGGACTGGAGTCAGTGCCCTCTGATTCAGTCAGTACCTTCTGATTCCCCCTTTCCTCGCCTCACGGTTAAAACCCGTGTCCTTGGAGAGCTCTTTGATGGAAACTTTCTCTCCTGAAACCCCATAGAAACGAAACCTGAAGGGATCGCAGGGTGTTTTAGCATTGGGCAAGGCTTCTTGTCCTGTTCCCTCTTGTTACTGAAGTATTCCATACAGAAAAGTGCACGAATCATAAGTGTACGGCTGAACCGAAAACCAAAACACCCATAGCACCAGCATCCTCCTAGATCAAGAAACTGAACTTGGTTGTGGCGTGAGGCGAGGAAAGGAAAGTTAAAAACTTTGCAGCTGCTGGTGCAAGAGAGGGGCCGCGACCGGTCGGGTTTTGACTTTCAGAGGGACAGACCCAAGAAAACCCACCCCCTCTCTGTAGAGAGATGGGGATCCGGCCGGACGTTGGTGAGGGTCCTGCAAAGTGGGAGAGGGACTGGACATTGGTGAGGGTCCTGCAAAGTGGGAGAGGGACTGCGGGGCCGGATGGGAGGAACAGGCCTCCATTAGAGGTAAAGGGATAAAGGGGATTAGGAACTCGTTGGCAGAGCTGAGGGTGGGGCGAGGAAGGGCTAGCAGTGGGACTGGATGGGACAAAAAAGGCTGTGGTACTGGGTGGGTAAGAAGGCATGGGGGTGGGAGGAGAGCTGTCATAGATGGAGGTTTGGGAGTGCAAAGAGGACTTGCAGCCAGCGGGCTTAAAGTGGAAAAAAGCCCTGGGATAAGGCAGCTTAGTCTTCTAATGTACTGGACCCTTCCCCAGCCAATGGTGAGTTTTCTACTGTTCCTTTTCAGCTGCTCCGTTATAATGAAAACAGTCCTATTAAGCACTGAGATGAAGGGCAGAAATCCAAGTTGGTGTTGGGGCTGTGGGGTTTTAATAACCCCAGGTCCAACCTCTAGGGCTTTGCTTGCTGTTGAGAGGGTCAAATGGGCCTACAGAAGCCATTTTCCTTACAGCAAACTTCTTTGGACCTCCTTATTCATTCAACCAACATTTATGAGGTCTGTCACCTGCCCAGCCTTATGTTAAGAAAGAGGAGATACTGTGACCCGTATGGAATTAAGTCCCAACTTGGCAAGCAAGGACCCTGTGTTGGGAGCCCAGCAGAACACAGAGATGTAGCCTGTTTGTTGGTTGACGATGTCTGGTCCTAATGTTTCACATTTTCACATCTGTACGCTGCTTTGTCCTTATTCCCCAAGACCTACTGGATCCTTGTCTTGTTTCATCCTTTCTGTGATCCTCATACAAAGTTCAGACCCAGGAGACACAGAGCTGGGTTTGATCCCAGGCTCTGTGACCTTGATCTGCTGTCTCATCCTCTCTGAATCTGTTTCTCTTACACAAAAATAGAGGCTAGAATTGAGGTTTCAGAGTCAGCACCTGGCCCAGAGGGTTATTACGCTCATCAGAACACTGACCAGACTGGGGAGTTAGCATTACCTAGTTAATGGTGTTAAGGGGAAGGTAAACATATCTGTAACACACTGACCAGTAAGATGGATTTGATGGATGGGTAGATGTACAGATGTGTGATAAAGCCTGTTGGGTAACACGCTGATGGTCCGAACTAAGTGGTGGTAATTAGGCATTCACTGACTGCTTCTACCACTTTTCCACGTGTGAAAATTTTGGGGATAAAATGTCGGGGTGGGGAGGGGTAGTCCTGGTGCCTGACTATACACTCCCATTGGACTGATGAGAAAGGAGCTGGAAGTGACTCACCCCAAGTTCATCTGATGACTCAGAGACTGTCCTGGCTCAGTCGTCCTGGGACAACTTGCTGAACCTATCTGGGTCTCACCCCCAACTCAGTCCCTAACCTAGAACTCCCGATTTGTGTGGGATTCTCAAAGGGAAGATGGGTGCCATCCCCCAAAAGACAGGTCACTTTTCATTTGGGCCAATAATGACTCCTACACTGGCTTTGGTCATTTGATCTCCCAGGGCTTGGCCAGCCGTGGCTAGGTTTGGGGTTGATCTTTTCTTGGTTTCCTTCACACCTAGCCAGGCCCATTTCCACATGGTATGGCCTCAAGACCGTCTTCCGAAGAGGTCAGGTGTGTCCATGGGAGGGTGGGTATTCGCTCTTTGTTCCAAAGACCTTTCTTGAGCATGAAATACCAGGCATCGTTTTTGGGGATACAAGTGCCCCGTTGCCAGGGAATGCAGGGGGGAAACTGAAGCTAGGTCTTTTTTGCTTACTTGCACAATGACTGAGAGCTGTGGGGGGTGGGGAGTGGGAACCTGGGTGCTCCTGGTCACCGCTATAATCCTGGCGCACACTAGATACTCGAACAGTACTTCCTGCAGGAATGAATAAATGTGGACAGTCACCCCTCCTCATGCCTCCAATCTACTTTCAACCAGTCTTCAAGCGCTGAGTACTCCCAGGGGGGCCTGGCAGCTTTGACAGACCCAAGTGCCAGCTCAAATCAGGTCCTACTTCCTGATTGTGTGACTCTGGGCAAAAATACTCCCCCCCCCCCCCAAGACCATTTACTTCTCTACGCTGTAAGATGGGATTCAGGGTTTCTAGATGACGGTGGCTGGAGGTCTCTTCCTCATTTGCGCTTAAGTCTGAAAACAGTGCGCTTGGCACTAGTTAATGAATACACGAGGAGTAGCTCAGAAGAGCTCAATCACAGCAAATAAAAGGGCAACCTACACAAAAAGAGAGTCTGTGTATTTGGCCTTCTCCAAAGGGTCCCCAAAGCTCTGGTATGACCCATGTGTAAGTTGGGGATTCACCACTGTCTCCTGTTTAGTGCAACCTACCTGTATGCTTCTGAAATTGTTTTCTTTTTACATAATAATCACAGTCGACACTGATCCGGCACTTCCTGTCAGGTGCAAATCTCCACAAGGGCTTATCTGGTCCCAGTGACCTTGTGAAGTGACTTGCCCAAGGTCACACAGCAAGGTAGAGACAAAGGCAGGACAGGAACAACCAGGGGTTCACCCGTTTGAGTCAGGGCCTTAACCTCTGCGGTCTCTTAAAAAATATGAAGTGTACCACCAAGATACTAGGATAAATGCTAAAGCTTAAAACAGGTCTCCATCACGAATTCATTCAACACACATTTATTAAGCAGCTTCTGTATGCACTGAGCTTTTTAGGGCACTGGGGAGACAGAAGGTAATAAAAGACCCCGAATAGGGGTCTCCCAGACCTATGCACCCCTTAAAGGCAGGCCGGTCCGGGCCATGTGTGTCCCCGCTGGGCCCCCAGCACGGCACACGATACGCAGCAGGCGCCCACCGAGCGTTCCGAGAGAACGCGGGAACCTAAGTGTCCCGCCCGCAAGGCGTTCACGGACTGGTAGGGCGGAAACGGACCCAATACCACCGAGACGTCCCGGGGCTTCTGGGAGTCCCATCAGCGCGGGTCGAGAAGCCTCGAGGAAGCTCTTAAATTGGACCCCGCGTTCCTGGCGCTCTCCCCGGGGCCGTTGTAAGTCGGCAGAGACCGATTGAGGTGAGTGATCAAACCACGCCCGGGGTCCCGGCCGGTCGCCCCAAACCGCCCCTCCCCGCCGCCTTCCACCTTTTCGCTCCCACTCCCGGCTCCTTTGCGCTTCCACCAGCGAGGCGCCCCCTCTTTAATCCTTTACTTTACTACCTTTTCGAATCTCCGGCACCCTCCCTGGGCGCGTCCTCCCGCCCGGCGACTGTCCCCCGCGTCGGGCACGCGCCCCGGGCGCAGAGCACCCCTTCCCCAGCGGGCAGGGCGCCCAGGGTCTGGGAGCGCGAATCCCTTTAGCCTTTCCCCCCAACCCGGAGCGCCGCGCGAGGCAGTCCGCCGATTCCACTAGAGCCTGGGAAGACGCGACCCTGAACCCCCGAGACCCGGGCTGGGGAGGGGGCGGCGCTGGCGCGGAAAGCACCCTCCCGGGGCGTCCTCGGCCTCCCATTTGCTCGCCGGCCCGCCGCTCGGCGTCCGGAGCCGGGGCTGGTGTGCTGAGCGTGGGGCGGGGCCTCCCCCAAGCCCGTCCCCCGGCGAGGGCGGAGGGAGGAGGAGGAGGAGGAGGAAGGGGGGGCGGACACAAAACCTGCAAGGGTTTTTTTTTTTCTTTTGCATTTAATTAAAATTTTTTTTTTTTTTTTTTTTTTTTTTTTTTTGCAAACCCGAGGGGTCCTCCCCGGAGCGCGCGCGGGTCCGGGGCGCCCAGGCCGCGGCGCGGGGCGGCGGCAGGGGCCTGGCGGAGGCTGCCGGGCGGCCGCCATGCGATCAGGCAGTGCGCTGACCGGCCCGGCCGGTCGGCCCCTTCTGGGTCCTCCCTTTGCAGCCCGTGCGGGGCCGTCTCGGAGACCCCGCGCCGACGGCTGCTCAAACATCAGGGTGAGTTTCTCACAATGTAGCAATTTCTCTTTAAATCTCTTAACTCTCTCTACCTGCGAGTCGGGGCTGTGACAGGGCGCAAAAGCGAGGGGGGAGTGGGGGTTGGCGGCGAGGGTGTGTGTGGGGGGAGCCGGAGCCGGGGCCGAACCCACCCCCCCGACACTCACACACTCAGCCCCCCAACCGGGGCGCAGCGCCCGCTGCCTCTTTTTCTGCTCGGCGCCCACCACCCCCGGCAACCCCCCCACCGCCTGCGTCTCTCCCAC
>PITA01019272.1:0-22356 GCA_004023965.1 Spilogale gracilis | reverse complement strand
GGCAATGGGGCAGCTGTTGGTGCTCTCCCGGCTGGAGGTGGCGAGCCTTCATCTCCCCCTCTCGCCCGTCCTCTGCGCCCCCTCCCCAAATCCCTACCGGGGGTGCCGGGGAGAAACGGGCCCTCCAGCAGGCTGGGGAGGGATGGATGCGGAAGGAGGCCATTGGGTCTCCCCCTCCCCACCGCCCCTAAACAATGAAAGGAGTTGGTTTGGTCCCCCAGCCCTCAGCGATGAAGGGAGTTGACCCCCTCCCCCGCTAGCTGGCTGGTCCCGGAGGGGGCCGTTACGGGGAGGGGGAGGGAAGGGAGAGGAGCCTTACCCCTGTCACCTCTCGAGATTTGGGGCGGCCCCCCATCTCCACCCCCTCGGCCTGGGAATGGGAGGCACCAGGCCCAGCCCGGGCACCGCGCTCGGGTGGTGACCTTTAGACAAAGGCAACCCTTTCCCTGGGGTGAGCCCGGACGAGCCCGGCCCGCGGCCTCCCCGGGCCCCTGCGGAGGGCGGCCAGGGCCGCGGGCACCCGGAGGGAGGGATGGAGGAGGAGGGAGGAGGGTTGGAGCCATCTGGTTTTCCCATCCCTGGCTGCCCCTGGGCTGCTTCTGCTCCTGTCACGGGCGGCCGCAGGGAGACAAGGGACCCGGGGCTGCCCAGGCTTTGGTCGGTGGCCAGCGGAGAACCGGGGGAGGAGCCGTGCGGGGCCTCCTGCCCTGGCTTCGGCTCGGGCTCGGGGCTGGGGGGCCAGCGGTTGATTGGAAGGTATGGTGGCTCCTTCCTCTCCGTGCCCCTTTGTTTTGCTTTGTGGTTCCCAGCAGCTGAACTTCCTGGGAGGTGGGGTCAGAGGCCGCTGTGTCAGCTCTCCCCGAGAGGCCTGGGTGACAGGTCCCAGTCCTCTGGTGTTCCCTGGCTGTGGGCTGCAGTCCTTGCCCAGCCTCATGTCCCGACAATCAGCCCTTTTTGTCACTGGGCCCTCCAATAGAATAATAACCATCTGGGGATGTGCCGAGCATTTGCCTTGCCGTCGCATGTCGCACCTCCTTTCTGCCCCTGCCTGTGTGTGTGTGTGTGTGTGTGTGTGTGTGTGTGTGTGTAGGGGAGACACATAGTTTGCTCCCTCTCTCTGTGCACTTTCACCTTGGATGGGTATGAGGGGCTCAGGCAACTCTGACCTGCGTGATGGTGGGAGAACAGGAAGTTGAACAGTTCAGGAATCATTCCTTTCCCTCCTGCTGATAGGTCTGATGGGACTTTCAGGGACATGTTTACCTGCCCCACCCTCCTCCATAACTCCCCCACTCCTAGAAGCCGGAAATAATAACATTTTTCTACCCTAGAGGAGCATTATGGATCAGCTTCTGCTCCACACTGGCCTCATCCCCAGGAGGAAGTAGGGACAGTTATTATTCCCATTTTGCAGACAGGCTAAGGGAGGCTCAGAGGAGGGAGGTGACTTGCCCAAAGTCACACGGCACCAATTTGGAACCATTTCCGGTTTCTCCAGCTGAGCTCAAAAGTGTTAAGTTCTCCTGTACCCCTCTTTGGCACTTTATCCTGTTGATTTCAGTTGACTTGGGTCTCAAATGTCATAATAACCTGGAAGGAACTGTTGTACCCCCCCCCCGACTCGTTGCCAGGCGTTCCCCCCCCCCAATGCTGGTTTTTGTGAAAGGGTAAAGACTCCTGGAAGTCGGGCTGAGAGCAGAATCATTTCACACGTGCCTGGAGCAGAGCATTTGCCGGGAGGAGCTGAGACTTGAAGGTGTGTGGGTCAGGAGCTGGTGCCACAGGCCCGGCTGTGTGGGGTACTGGGGGGCACCTGGGAACTGGCTCCACCATCGTCTTCCTCCACCTTCATCTGAGCTGGGACTTAGCCCCGCTGGCAGGGAAGCCGAGCTGCTGCTGGGGACCTTTGTGGTCACTCTGCGCCGCCAGCTTCCGTGGCGCCCTGACAGAGAACCTTCTCTCCCATTCTCCCCATGGCTGGTGTCAGACCCCCTGCCCCACTCTGTAGCCTTAGGCTGGTCACTTGAGTCCCTAGTCCTCAGTTTCTTAACTGCAAGTGACGATAATTACAGTTCCCTTAACTGACCTTGAGGTGGGTGAAAGTAATTATCCAAACGTGTTATTTTTGTTATTCAGCAGGGATATGGCGAGCCTGTAAGGGGTGGGGAGGGATGTTGGGTGCTGGGCAGTAGCGAAGGACCTGGAGGAGCCAGTAGCAAAGGGCCTGGAGGAGGTCCCTGTGGCCTGGGACTGGGCGGGGCGGGTGGGGGCTGTGCTAAGGGCCATCTGTAAATCAGTGACATTCCCCCTGCCAGCTCTCTAAATCAGCACCCTTCCCCTTCAGGACAGACCAGCACTGAATGAATGTGGCCGAGAGAGAGGGGCTGGGGAGGGTGCTGAGGGAGAGGGGCTGGGGAGGACCCAACTCGCCCAGTGAAGAGGGTAACGCGAGTGATCTTGCCATTTTACAGATGAGAAAACTGAGCCCGGGGCCGGTTCCTTGGCTGGGAGGGGACTCCAACCCAGACTGCAGGGGGTGGGAGAGAGTGGGGGGGGGGCGGGTTCCGCATGAGACAGCGTTTAGGGGGAGCCCTTGTCCCTTATCTGCTGTCCTGTCCTTGATGTGTAAATATCTTCCTTCCTGAGATGACAGGCAGAAGTCATAATAATTCCTTTGGGGTAGGAGGAGAGGGGCTGCGGGGAACATACAGGTCCCTCAAGCCTGGGTGTTTCCTGAAAATAGGAACTGATTTATTTTTTTGAGTGGAGAAGCATGAGTAAGGCCCTAGAGGGACAGGCCTGGGCTCCACCCCCCTCCCTGCTGACTTCCTTCCCAGAGGCCTCTGGGGCCTTCCCCAGCCTTCCCTCCGGATCCTGGGGTCTTCCCCTCCCACCCCCAACCAAGAGCTGTGGAAGGGGTCAGCGCCAAGCACTGAGGCCTGGTAGGAGGGTCCTGGGGTGGGGTGGAGGTGGGGTTTCCCCAGGTTCCTGGGGGGCTGCCTTTTAGCCCCAGGCCCAGCCACCAGTGGAGTTCCCGCCAGGACTCCCAGCTCTCCCCTGTGGCTGTCTTGACTCCTGGTCTCAAGAATGCAGAGGGCTGCTGGTGGGGGGGGAGGGGGGAGAGTTAATTGGAAACAGGAAAACATGGCATTCCTTTCCAGCGGGCCTGGGCTTGGAAAGCATTGAGGGGCTGCCTTTTTCCCTGCCCCACCAGACTGGGGAGAGGGGTAGGGGGCATAGTTTTCTTGCTCTGGACTCTTTTGGGTCCTCCCCTGCCTGGCACCCTCTCAGTGGAAACAAGTGATTTAAGCTACATCAGTGACAGAAGTCACTCCCCCCCCACAGCAGAATGAATTGCTCCCTACTAGTGCCCTTGTCATATCTGAGTTTTGTTCCCCCTGTTGGAACACGAAGGGGCTTCCGGTGTTGGCTCCTCGGAGTAGGATGCTTCGCCCCAGAGATGGTGGGAAATGTTTGGCTGAATTGTCCCCAAGGATTCCTTCCTCGCTTGTTCCTTCTGAATCCTCCCCTGCCTGGAGTACCAGGCATTAGACTTTTGTCCCCATCATCTGAAGCCTTTGTGTCTCAGTGAGTTGCAAGATTCTCCTGGCAGAGAGAGAGTTCTCTAAGACGTCTCGTTTGGTGACAGTTAATTTGTGTCAGAGTTTGTGGGTTCATGGTGGTGTAGTATCTGTTGGCAGGGGAAGCAGGGAGAGTGCTTTTGTCCTTTTATTGTTCCCACTGAAGCTTCCTGAGGGCTTACTGTGTGACAGGGACCCTGTCCAGGAGGAGGCTGGCGGCAGGTGTTGTCTCTGGGGCTGGGTTTGCTGCTGTGAGATTTGAGGAATTCTGTCTGGGTGGTCTGGGAAGACTCCAAGGAGGAAGCGACTTCTTTCTGTCTTTTTTTTGACTCCCCCCCCCCCCCCCCCCGCAAGTGGTACATTCACATGAGACAAATTCATAATACCAAACATAGTGAATCTTTCCCTCCTCCCTCCCTAGAGGCAGCTCCCCAGTCCTGATGTTCTGTGTACGCACATTTATAATTGTGTGTATGTCTTTAAGACTATTCCTTGGGGCATCTGGGTGGCTCAGTCAGTTAGGAGTCTACCTTCAGCTCAAGTCACCATCCCAGACCCTGAGATAATGACCTGAGCCGAAGGCAGCTTAATCCACTGAGCCACCCAGGTGCCCATGTAAAATCTTTAAAAAAAAAAAAAATTTTTCTTTTATGTGCTTTTCCCATTGCTCTGTACGTTGCTTTTTCTCATTTTATCCCTGGCTTAGAGGGAGGATTTCCTCCATCTTTTTCTTGCCTGTGTGGTATTCTGTGGTTTGGGGGAACCCTCCTGTATTTGACACCAATGTGGAAGCGTTTCCCAACGCACAGGGCTGGAAGGCACGCGTGCCCATGTCTTCCTGGGAATTGGGGGTGCCTGTGCAATACACTCCTGGAAGTGGGATCCCTGGATCAAGAGTTTGCTGTTTGTCATTTAATTGTTCCTTGGAGGTGCCTTGGCAGCTGCGCTTGGAAGAAGTCCTTCCTCTCCTGCTCAGGTGTCTTGGCCTCTTGTGACCTCCTGGTGTCTTCCTTTCCGCCAGTGGCCTGCATTGTGCGCTTGCCTCTTGGTATGGAGGTCAGGGCATGAGCTCTGCAAGCCAGCACTCTGTGGGTTTGAATCCTCGGTCCTACCTCTTGCCGTTCAAATGGCTGCAGGCAAGGAGCTTGCTGGTTCTGGGCCTCTGTTTTCCCCTCTACTAAATGGGTTCATCTCAGTGCCAACTTTTGGAAGGTCATGAGGATTACATAACACCCATGGGGTGTGTAGGTAGCCTTATCAGTCATTACTGGTGTTAGCTGTCCTTCTTTGGCTTTTCTTTCTCCTGGGGTGGGGACCCGCCGGATTCTTGGCTGTGAACCCTAGACTGGCAGGCAGGAGAGGGAAGGCTTGCTTTTCCACTTAATTATAGTGGGACCCAGGCCAAATGATCCCTCTTTTGGGTCTCAGTTGCCTTAACTGTAAAATGGGCCTGTGATGGCTCCCTTGTAGGGTCCACTGTGGGGCCTGAGTGGGGCCAGGTTCTCCCGAGTTGGGCAGGTGTAGACTTTCAGAAACTGGCAACCAACATTGCCTTTATATTTGCTTCTGCCGTGGGACCCATGCTGACTTCTGCACTCTGAAAGGTCTTCCTTGTCTTCCCCAAAGGCACATGGGGAACAGTGTTGGCATAGCAAGCCGCATGGCAGCAGAGGGCACAGAGCACACGTGACCCTGGGAACAGACAAGGCTTCCCCGTTCCGTACCTCAGTTTCCCCAACTGAAAGACCGCAAATGACAGGAGACCCACCTCCAGCTTCTCACGGACATTCAGTGCTGAACACAGTGCCTGGCACAGGGCAGGTGCTCAAAAAATGTTAGTGCTGGGGCGCCTGGCTGGCTGAGCACGTGATTCTTGATCCCTGGGTCGTGAGTTCAAATCCCACACTGGGCATGGAGCCTGCTTTCAAAAAATGTGATGATGATAGTGATTAAGAGAAGTAGTAAAGTCTCCCATGGGATTGGGTACCCAGGTCTGTGTACTGTTTTCCCCCTAAACTGTGGGCAATCAGTATTGGCATTTTAAAGATTGATTGATTGATTTGAGAGAGAGAGCGAGGCAGGGGGAAGGGGCAGCAGAAGAGAGAACCTCCCCTGCTGATCACAGATTCCCTGCTGATCACAGACAACCCCTCTCCTCATGCAGGGCTCGATCTCATGACCCTGAGATCGTGACCTGAGCTGAAATCAAGAGTCGGGTGCCCGACCAACTGAGCCACCCAGGTGCCCCTATCATGGAGATTTTAAAGCACCCATCAAAAGTTGAGAGAACAGCGTAATCAATGGCTCTGTGCCCATCACCAGCTTCAACAGATTTCTGTTGATCTTTCTTTTTGTCTGTTACCACACCGGCTACTGTGCACTTTTTTGGGGGGTTCTCATCTGCTAGATACTTTTTTTTTTTTTTTAAAGATTTTATTGATTTACTTGACAGAGAAACACAGTGAGAGAGGGAACACAAGCAGGGGGAGTGAGAGAGGGAGAAGCAGGCCTCCTGCCGAGCAGGGAGCCCGATGTGGGACTCGATCCCAGGTCTCCAGGATCATGACCTGAGCCGAAGTCAGTGGCTTAACCAACTGAGGCACCCAGGCGCACCCCTCCTTTTTTTTTTTTAAGATTTTATTTATTTATTTGACAGAGAGAAATACAGCCAGAGAGGGAACACAAGCCCCCCCTTTTTTAAGATTTTATTTGCTAGATACTTTTAAGCAAATTCCAGACATTATATAATTTCAATTATATTACTACTGGTATTGCTATTTCTGGGGTCCAGAATCTGTTTGACCACCTCCAGGATCTGTTCTGTTCTGTGAGGGAGGAGACATGAAGCCCATTTTCCAGGTCGGGAAAATTGAGGTGGTGGGGAGTGGGCTTCAGCCAGGTTGTCTTTTCTCTGCGTTCCCTTCTTTGGGACCTTGGTGAGGTCCTTGTCTTGACCACCCTGGGTCTTGGAGGCCTGGGGACTGTTTCCAATGACAGAACTTTGGAGTTTACCCCTGGATATGTCCAGCGTGGACCTGGGTTCTGCCATTCCGTTCCAAAATTGTCCCCGTAAGGGGCGACTTGAAGAACTTGGGCCAGTGGCAGGGTGATGGACAGGGTGACCCTTGAGGTGAGGGCAGCTGGGTCAGCTGCCCCAAATTGTGTCCTCTTGCTGCCCCTTCTAACCCTGTGACTTGGGGCTGGTTACTTCCTTTCTCAAAACGCAGGTTAGAAAACCAAGAGCACAGGAATAATAAGAGACGCTTCTTTTGAGAGCTTTGCATATCTGTTTTGTGAGTGGTGCATGGAAAAGCGTACTACAAGTGCCTGGATCAGAGGACGCACTCGGCAGCCAGTAGTGGTCATTATCATTGTCACTGTTGTGAGTTATTCTGTGTGTACTTGGACTATGTGTAACCAGATGCTCTTTCTAGGGTTTAGAGGGTCGGAGGAAGGGTCCCTGGAGCCCCGGCCAGGCTCAGCCGCCTCTGTCCCTTCCTCTTGACCATTCCATGCCTCTGTGCTTTCCCTTCAAAGTGCTTCTTATATCTGGAGGAGCTGGAGGGGGCTGCTGACTTCTAGGTGACACCCCCCCTTCCCAGCCTGGGTCCCCCAGGCCCCAGCCTGGCTTGGAAGCAGAGTGAGAGGAGGTCTGTGTGAGGCTGTCAGGTCCTCATTCATGAGCCCTGGGGCGCTGGAGGGAGCCTTTGGTGCTTTGCAACCTGGAGGCACAAGGTGGCCCACCTCCTTAGGACCCCTGCAGGTTGTAGCTCCCAAGAGCCCCCTTTCCAGAGGATGGGTGCTGCCTCCTGTCCCCTGCTGGGCAGGCAGATGCCCCAGCAGATGCCCCAGCTCCAGCCTCACAAAGGGGTTGTGACATTTTGCTACCCTGACACCTCCCTCCTGTCCTTCATAGGACCTCACCCATCCTCCAACACTGAGCACCCCTCCCCCGCCATTGAGGGGGCGTCTTAGCTCTTTACCCTCCCCTGCCAAGCTTTTGCCACACGGGCCTTACTTCTCCCCAGAATGTGCCCAGTGACCTCCCTCCTGTGTTAGGGAAAGATGCATACATATGTATGCATGACTTTCCCCTATCCCATCCTCGAAGGATAATTTACATGCGATCAAACACGGAGTTGAAGTCTTGATGAGGCTTGGCAAACGTGGCTGCCTATGTCACCCACACACCTGTTGAGATCCAGAATGTTCGGGGCATGGCCTGGAAGTCTTCTCGTGGCCCCTCCCCACCCACAGCTGCTTGGTGGCGCTGGTCCTTGTCCATTGAAGTGGAGCCATGTGGCCTCTTCTCAGATTTTACACACTGGGGTGTGGGGTCCTTTGCGTTGAGCGGCTCTGGCTCAGCGGCATCGCTTTAAGATTCAGCAGTGTCACAGGCATCTGGAGGGCCTTTCTTTTGCTCTCAGAGCAGGAATGCACTGGAAGGTTTTTACCTCCTTTCTGTTTTCAGAGAGACCACCCCCACACACAGGAAGTCTCAGCCTCCAAACACCCCTCGCTGGCTACCCTCCCTGGGCCCCCAGCACCTTGGTCTGGGGATGCCCTCCCAGTTCACTGAGGGGCCCCCCCCCCCCGCCCCCCGTAGTCCGCTTGGGATATAGTAGTCTCCTGTGAGTTCCTCTTCAGGCCTGGCTTTCTCCCTAGACTCTAAACTGCAGTAGGAGAGAAACAGTGTGCTCCGTGTTCTCAGCTCCCTGAATGTCTTTGAGCCCTGATGTTTGTTGACCCACTGACTGACTGACTGGTGGGCATATCACAGGGGTAGAGAAAGGGGAGTACAGAGCCCATGTTTGGGATCCATATACCATTTATCCAACAGTGGCCCACCTGCTTCTGAATTACCAGAGGTGTTTGCGAAAAATGTCCAACTCCACTTTGTTTGCTCAGGAAGACCACCTCTCAGAGTCACAGGGCTCAGCCTGCAGGCCCCTCCAGGAGGACAGGGAGCCATGGGTCTTCCAGCCACACCAGGCCCTCCTTCCATGGATATTGTCTATCCTGCCCTCGCTGCCTCCCCAGTGCCCTGTCTGTTGTCCCCGCATGCTCTCCAGTAGGAATCGGAACCCATGAGACAATCAGGACAGTGGCCAGCCCTTTGCCACTTCCCGAGCATGTCCCCCCCTCCCCCTTCCATATCCTGTCTCATTTAGACCTTTCTGAAGCGGGGGCATTATCCCCGTGTGTCACGGGCACACTGAGCCAACTTCTGGGCCTGCTCTTAGGTGGCCCTCCATGTTGCTCCTTGCCCATCATATCTCTTCCTTCTCCTGCTGGGGTGCCCCATCTGGGGCCGTTGTTATGGTTTGCTTAAAATTCTCCCCAGGGCTAGACCCCTCACTGCAGCAAGAAGTGAAGTGAATTATCCAAGGTCACAAGCTAGCCGCTGACAGAGCAGAGGTTTGAATACATGCTACCGATTAATTCAGACCCACATAGTGGGCCTCCTGTGTGCCTGGCCTCAGAGCTCTGCCCACAGGGACAGGGGAGAGAGAGAAGCCACAAACACACCCATCCTCCCTGCAAGGTGAGATCCCTCTCAGGGATGGCTGCTGAGCTGGGGGAGGTCAGGAGGAGGCATCAGGCCAGGCTTCCTGGAGGAGGGGGTTTCTGAGGGCAGGCGTTGGGCTCAAGGCCATTCCCAGGTCCCAGGGAGAGTACATCTTTAACGCCCTCGTGGATGGTGGAGGAACACAGAAGGGAGAGGGATGCAGAATGGATGAGCTGTTGGGGTCACGATCAGTCCCCAGGATGGGGACAGTTCCCTCGGGAGAGGACAGGAGTGAGTCGAGAATATGCTGGAGCATGTATTGGTGGAACTTTTGTGGCCAAAATAGAGGAAGAGAAGAGGAGGGTTGGGATCAGGCACCTCCCCGTCTCAGGAGCAAAGGGAGAGAGCTTCCAGAAAGGTCTTCGCTTAAATGGACTTGAGAGAGGGCTTCCTGGGTCTAAGAAGTAGGTAGGGGGCAGAATCCAGACTGGAATACGGTGAGGGGCCACAGGAGGGGAAGGATGGTGTCGTGGATGGGTTTATGGATGGATGGATGGGTGGATGGATGGATGGAAGGAAGGAAGACAGGAAGGCAAGAGCTCCTGGCAGCCAGACCTTTAACAAAATTAAAGTCTTACTATACTCTTTGGCTCCCTAGTGCCCTCAGGTAAGTCTGCTCCTCCCCTCTTCTGACAAAACCCTAATCTGGTGGCTTGAATTTCCCTGACCTTTCACCTCACCTTCTCTGTGCCCCAATTGTACCTGCCTCCCCTCTGCTTTGCCCTTGCCATACCCTCCGCCCCTGCCCCCCAAGTGATTTCCCTCAACTCCTTCCTGTCTCCAAAAGGCTTCTGCTTACATACTCCCTCCTTCAGGAAGCCTTGCTTGGCAACCCCGGCACACTTCCTTCACCTCCCTGAGCTTGTTCCCATGTTAGGATTCCTCCCCAGGACCTGACTCAGAATAAGCCTGTAATCAGGGTTTCTTGAACCAGTGAGGGCCAGGCGACCTTCCTGTGGATCCTGACAGGAGCATATTGGATCAGTTTTTTAGGAGCTGAGCAGGCTTATAGCCTCAGAAGAGAAAAGGAAAGGAGCCAAGGAAGATTCTAGAAGAGCAGGAGAGGGTGGTACTGGGTGGGGCTCAGGAGTGAGCTTTTCTCAAAGGTCAAGAGGTGAAGAACAGGGTATGAAGGTGGAAGAAAGATGTGGTACAGATGGGAAGGAGTTGGGGGGGGGAGGAGAGCAGTGTGGGGCTGCTTGGGGACAGGAGCAGAGGTGGCCTGGGGTGGAGTGCAGGGGGGCCCACGGTACTGCCAGCTGTGGGCCTTTCCCCAGCGAACCACACGCTTTTGGGCCAAGGATTTCAGGGGGTTGTGGATCCGGTTAGGAGCTTTGCCCAGGCACTGTCCCAGGCACCGGTCCAGGCCCTTTGCACAGGAGGACCTGAGGAGGCACGTGGATGAGCATCCCCATTTTACAGATGAGAAAGCTAAGGCCCACAGTAGTTAAGTGACTTGCCCAGTCACACAGCTGCTAACGGGCAGAGTGGGGATTCCCCTGGGGGTCTGCCCCCGCCCCCGCAGCCCAGGTCTAGGAAACCTTGCCGTTTCCTGGTGACAGCACCCCCTCCACCCCCCACCCCACCCCCCCATGAGCAAGCCGGTGGTCCCAGAAGCTGCCCTTCCCCCACCACCTCCCTGGACCTTACCCGGGTTTGCCCTGAGATCCCGCTTGGGCCTCAGCTGAGCCATCGTAGGCTCTGGCTCAGCAGGTCACCATCCCTCCCTCCTCTTTCCCTTTTTACCCTCCGTAGTGTCTTCATTAACATAAGCGAGGAGGCCGCCCAGCTTCCTCCAGACGGCGGATGTGTTTGTGAGCTTGCCTGTGAGCTGATGTGAGTCAGCCAGGCCTGCGAGGGGCGGAGGGTCAGGACTCCAGGCGTGCTGGCCTCCAAACCGCTCCCCCCCCCCCCCCCCTGCCGCGAACGGGCAACCGGCCCCTCCCCCTTCCCCGGCAGTTCTCTGAACCTCAGTTTCCCCATCAGCAATCGGGGCCTGACGCCCTCCCCACAGAGGCTCGGTGAGTCAAGAGAAGCCCCACATTCAGGGCAGTCACCGGTAGGCATTGTAGGTGTTTGGAAATGCAGAATATTTCAGATGGGAGCTCACGCCCGGTAACGTGAAACACCCTCGGCCGCCTGGCCATGTCCTCAAGTGAGTCAGGAAGGAAGATGAAGGATGGTTGTCAGAGACCTTTGGAGCTTGGAATCGGAGATCCAGGGTCAGACATGGGAAATACCTAGCTGGGGGGACCCTCCATGGAGCCTGATTGAGCTCATGTATGGTCAAGTGTCTGATGCCTCATAAGTGCATTGGAAATGCTGTTCGCTATTGCTGTCCCTGCTCTGGGCTCTGACTGTCTCCAACCAGCCTTTAGTCTGGACCTGCTGGTGCAGACAGCTTGGGCCATGCCAGAGATCCAGTTTCTCAAACCTAAATTGGCTTCTGGCAAGCTCCCTGTTGAGGCCACTGCTGCTTCCCGAGGTAGGGGGGTGAGTAGGCAGGGGACCACCCAGGTTTGGGGTGGGGAACCACACAGTTGAGTAGCACAGTGTCTAGTGCCTATCGGACCATATCTGAGTTGCTTCCAGGGTCCTGCAAACGGGATGGATACGTGGGGCCCCGAGGCTGAAATAGGAGTCCTTAACTCTTAACTTTTGGGGTTTCTGGGTTGGAGGGCAGCTGTGTATGAATTATTATACCAGGAAGAAAGGCATGTAAGTAACAACACTGCGATCGTCTTGTCACTGCCCCCCCTCCTTCCCTCTCCACAAGAGACTCTGCAAGGAATTTGGCTTCACCCGCTGCTCTTCTCCATGTATACATTTTTTTCTCTTTGATCGCACAGATCCTCCACACCTTACTTTTATGTGTTTATTGATCTGAATCTTCTTTTCCACCTGAAGTAGGGTCAGCGTGGGATGTCATAGGAGTTTCAACCTCTGTTAGTACAACGTAATGATTTGACAGTTCTGTGCATTATGGGGGGCTCATCACAGGAAGTGTAGTTACCATATAATAATTATATTATATTTCGTCTGCTCCTCCCACTCCCCTGCATCTTTTAAATTGAACAAACGTCTTAGAGTTGGTTCCGTGTCTGTAGTCTAGAATCCCATTAGCAGCTGAGGAGTCTTCCCTAAATTATTTAATCTCCACTCTGCGGATGCCATCTGTAGTTTATTTTTTTATTTTTTTATATTTTTAAAGATTTTATTTATTTGACAGAGAGAAACAGAGCCAGAGAGGGAACACAAGCAGGGGGAGTGAGAGAGGGAGAAGCAGGCTTCCTGCTGAGCAGGGAGCCCGATGTGGGGCTCAATCCCAGGTCTCCAGGATCATGACCTGAGCCGAAGGCAGTCGCTTAACCAACTGAGCCACCCAGGCGCCCCGCCCTCTGTAGTTTAGTTCCAGTTTTTGCTGTGAGCCTTAAGTGTCTTTGCATTTAAAGTGTGTCTCTTGGGGCACCTGGGTGGCTCAGTGGTTAACCGTCTGCCTTGGGCTCGGGTCATGATCCTGGAGTCCCGGGATGGAGCCCCACATCAGGCTCCCTACTCTGCGGGAAGCCTGCTTCTCCCTCTCTCACTCCCCCTGCTTGTGTTCCCTCTCTTGCTGTGTCTCTCTGTCAAATAAATAAATAAAATCTTTAAAAATAAATAAATAAGTAAATGAATGAAGTGTGTCTCTTGCTGATAGCAGTCTGTCTCCATTGGGTGATTGGAATGTTGAGACCAGTGCTGTCCAGTAGAAATGAAATGCTAGCCACTTACATGTTATTTTCTTATATTTTAATTACTTAATTATTTATTTAGAGAGAGGGCTTGGGGGATGGGGCAGAGAGAGAGAGAGAGAGAGAGAGAGAGAATTCTGAGCAGGCTCCACCCTCCTGCTCGATCTCATGACCCTAAGATGTTGACCTGAGCTGAAATTAAGAATCAGAGGCTTAACCCACTGAGCCACTCAGGTGCCCCTTACGTGGTATTTTAAATTTTCTAGTAGCCACAGTAGAAAGAAACAGGGAAAACCCAAAGGGAGTATATTTTATATAACCTAATACATCCCAAATACTATTATACTGACCTGGGATCAATGTAAAACTCATTGAGATATATAGTCTTTTTATTGCGGTAAGATACAGGGAACATACAGTTTACATTGTAAGTGTATTTTTTAAAGATTTTATTTATGAGAGTGAGAGCCAGAGCGCATGTGGTCAGGAGTGGGAGGAGGGGCAGAGAGAGAGGGGGAAGCAGGCTCCCCACTAAGCAGAGAGCCCAACATGGGACTCCATCCCAGGATCCTGAGATCATGACCTGAGCCGAAGGCAGAGGCTTAACCGACTGAGCCACCCAGGCACACACACCCCCCACCGCCACCATTTTAACTATTTTTAAGTGTACGATTTAGTGGCACGTCTGTCTGAGGCGTTGTGCAACCGTCACCACTATCCATTCCAGAACTTGTTCTTCATTCCAAACAGAAGCTCTTGGCCCATTAAACATGCCCTCTCCCCCACCCGCTTGGAACCACTGTTCTCCTTTCTAGCCCCATGAATTTGCCTTCCCTTGGCACCTCACAAATGTGTGATCATACGGTATTCATTCTTCTGTGTCAGGCTTCTCTCACTCGGCATCATGTCCGTAAGACTTGTCTGTGCTATAACCTGGGTTGTTTATTTCCATCTTAAGGCTGAATAATAGTCCGTTGTCTGTGTACACCCCATTTTGTTCCTCCATTCATGCTTTGATGGCCATTTGGGTTGTGTCCACCTGTTTGCTATGGCGACTACTGCTGCTGTGAACCTTGATCTACCTCTGAGTCCCTGCTTTCCATTCTTTTGACGTATACCTGGGCGTGGAACCTCAGCATCCTGTGGGAGTTCTGTGTTGAATTGGAAGAACTGCTCATTTTCACATTTTTCACTTTTCACAATGGCTGCACCATTTCTCATTCTCACTAGCAGTGCACAAGGGTTCCAATTTCCTTCCTCCCTCCCTCCCTTCCTTCCTTCTTTCCTTCCTTCCTTCCTTCCTTCCTTCCTTCCTTCCTTCCTTCCTTCCTTCCTTCCTTCTTTCCTTCCCTCCTTCCGTAGACTCCATACCCAGTGTAGGGCTTGAACTCATGACCTGCGGTCAAGAGTCGTGTACTGTATGGACTGAGCCAGCCAGGCACCCCAAGGGTTCCAACTTCTTCATGTCTTTGCCAGTGACTCCCCTCTGACTAAATTTTTGAATTTATACCATCTTCCCCTCTCACTAAATTTTTTAATTCAGTGTGTATTTTATTTATTATTATTTATGTATTTATTTTTTAAAAGATTTTATTTATTTGACAGAGAGAGACACAGCTAGAGAGTTTGGAACACAAGCAGAGGAGTGAGAGAGGGAGAAGCAGGCTTCCCGCCGAGCAGGGAGCCCAGTGTGGGGCTCGATCCCGGGGCTCTGGGATCATGACCTGAGCCGAAGGCAGAGGCTTAATGACTGAGCCACCCAGGACGCCCCTCCAGTGTGTATTTTACACACGGTGCCTCTCCATTTGGAGTAGCTCCATGTTAAGTGCTCGGCAGTCATGTGAGCCTGCTCAACATGATCAGCAGCGCCCTTGTCCTTGTTGATGCGACTGGATTTAAATCTTCTGTCTTGACATTTGTTTTCTGTTTATCACCGATGTTTTTGTGCCTTTCTTCTCATCTCCTCCCGCCTTTAGATTAAACAAGTGTTTTAGTACCCCGTCTTCTTTCCATTATTAGCTGATTCATGTTACCTCTTTGTTGCTCTGGAGTTTTCATTCTGTGCCTTTGACTGCCCTTTGGTCTTCGATTCTTAGTAAGATGGGAGCCATGGGAGGCTTTTGAGCTGGGCAGTGACCTGACCTGACATTTTTGCATCCACCCATTCAGCCACTTGTGTTAGAGTGTTCCTACCGGCCAGATTCCTGGAAGAGGAATTGCTAAGGCAGAGGGAAGCGTGCATTTAAACTCGGGTGAGCCCTGCCAAATTGCATTCCAGAAAGGCTTTACCATTCTCACCCCTCATAAACAGCAGCCAGGATTTATTGAGTAGCTGCTTGGTGCCAGGCCCATGCCAGGCCCTAGGGACACTGGGGAGAAATAGCCCGGGTCCTGCTGTTTACATGACTCTCAGTCCTTGAGTCCCAGGCCAGCTTCTGGAGCTGGCTCTGAGCTCAAAGAAAGGAGAAGCATTCACAGGAACCAAAAAAGGAGAGGGGAGGCCAGAGGATATTCTAGTCGGTAGAGGAGGTCTGGCATGCCCCAGGTGGCCTTCGAGCTAGCTGGATCAGGAGATGTTCTGTGGCAGTTTGGGGACCCCATGTGTGGACTCCCCATCAGTGCAGGGGTTAATTGGGGGTGCTTCTGAGGAATAAAATAATCATACCTCCCTTGTGGGGCTTTGGGAGGATTTCAGGGGAAGGCAGAGAGCACACGGGGTGTTGTTTGACTAGCTTACTACCAGACTGAGGGGGGCAGATCAGTATCTGGTCAAAACGGGTTGACCCGGCTGGCTTGACCCAAGTTTTAAACAATGTTTAAGGTCCACGTCAGATAATCCTGGAGGCCTGGGGTCCCAGCTTGCTCCTTCCTTGGGTAGGTTACTCCACATCTCTGTTAAAAGAAGATAAAACTAGGGGCGCCTGGGTGACTCAGTCGGCTTGGCATCCCACTCTTGACTTAGCTCAAGTAGTGATCTCAGGGTTGTGAGATCGAGTCTCACACTGGGTGTGGAGCCTGCTTGGGATTCTCTCTCTTCCTCTGCCCTTCCCCACTCACTCGCTCTCTCTGTCTCAAAAAAAAGCGGGGTGGGGGGGCACCTGGGTGGCTCAGTAGTTAAGCGTCTGCCTTCTGCTCAGGTCATGAGCCCAGTGTCCCGGGATCGAGCCCCACATCTAGCTGTGTTTCTCGGAGTGTGATGAGGGTCCTTGTCAACAAGCTGCTATGAGCACGAGCGCGCAGTTCCTGCGCCGGGGCCACAGTTAGGCTTGGTGAAGCCGAGCCCCCTTTACTCTTGCTTTCGTTTGCGTTGTTGCCTGCATTTATTCAGGGCCTATAGGGCACCGCCCAAATCCTTCCTTGTCCTGCACGACTGAGATCCTTGAGCAATGAGGCCGCTTGCCCAGGGTCAGAGCCTGGCAGAGTGAGGATTTGAAGCTGGATTTGTCTTTTTTTTTTTCTTTCACTTTTTAAAAAGTTTTTTAGTTTTTTTTTTTTTTAAGATTTTATTTATTTGACAGAGAGAAACACAGTCAGAGAGGGAACACAAGCAGGGGGAGTGAGGCAGTCGCTTAACCAACTGAGCCACCCAGGCGCCCCTGCTAGACGATTCTAATGAGCAGCCGTGTTAAGCCTTGAGGGGTCTGCAGGCGAGGAAGCAGGGTGGGCTGCACGAGTGGGCGGGGAAGCTTCTGGAAACCCATATTCTCCGAAAGCCTACAGAGCCTGGAGGCTGTGTTGGGCTGTGGCCTGCGGAGTTGAGGGAGGAGTGGAGGGGATGGAGTGATGGGGGGGCCTGCCCTGAGGCAGATGCTCCTTATGAGGGCCAGATCTGTGGGAACTGGGCGAGAGAGGCCAAGTCCCATAAATGTCAGGGAGTGGGATGAAGGGCGGGCAGCCAGGGCGGGGCTCTTACTCCCTTCCCCCCTTCGTTTCTGGCGCTGCTTGTCCCATCTGTATCCCTTTGCTGAACTTCCCACTGGCTTGTTTACTAGGCACCCCAGGTTTGATGTGCCCAACACTGAGCCCCCCACCTCTCATCTACCCCAAAACCAAAACCGAAACCAAGCCTGCTCCCTCCAGGCTGTCACCATCTCTCCATAGCAGCGTGAGTCTCCCAGTGACTTGAGCTCTGTACTTTGGCATAAGTTCTGATGCCACTTCTTGCTCTCTTTTAAATTAAAATCTGCTTTTTAAAAAGATTTTATTTATTTGAGAGAGAGAGCACAAGCATGGGGAGCAGCAGAGGGAGAGGGAGAATAGACACTCTGCTGAGCAAGGAGCCTGAAATCATGACCTGAGCCCAAGGCAGATACTAAACTGACTGAGCCCTCCAGGTGCCCCTAAATTGAATTTTTTTTATTCTGGGAAACAACACAAATTCTAAAACTGTCTTAAACCTTTTGAAGTGTACCGTTCAGTAGTGTTAAGTATTTTCACATTGTCGAGTTGGTGGTCTCTTCTCTTGTCTTCTGTACCTGGTCAGTCCCACAGCTTGGCCTGGAGCTGTACCTGCAGAATGTCTCCAGAATCCGGCCTCTTCTCCCCCGACCCCCGCCCTGACCCCAGCCTGGTCCAGCCACTGTCACCTCCCACCTGCACCATTGCCTCTCTTCCTCCTGGTGCTCCCACCACCCCAAGCCCCCCAGACAGCCAGAGAGACCCTGTTGTAACCTGAGGCCACTCATGTCCATCCCGTGGCTCCCATCACTCCAAGTAAAAGCCAGAGTCTTTAGAATGGCCCTGAGCTCCTCTGTCCAGTGCAGTGACCCCAGACCACATGTAGCCCTTGAACATTAGCTGAGCCGAGTGTGAAATATACTGTAGATTTCAAAGTCTTAGTGTGGGGGATGGCGATAAAAGACCTCATTAATATTTTTATATTGATGACACATGGAAATGATCATGTTTCAGGTTACATAAGCTATATTGTTAAAATTAACATATTTAGGGGTATCTGGGTGGTTCAGTCATTTGAGCAGCCGACTCTTGATTTCGGCGAGGTCCAGATCTCAGCATGGGGGAGGGGTGAGATTGGCCCTGTATCAGGCCCCATGCTGGGCAGCGTGGAGCCAGCTTAAGAGTCTCTCTTGCGGGGCGCCTGGGTGGCTCAGGTGGTTAAGCGACTGCCTTCGGCTCAGGGCACGATCCCGGAGACCCAGGATCGAGTCCCACATCGGGCTCCCTGCTCAGCGGGAAGCCTGCTTCTCCCTCTCTCACTCCTCCTGCTTGTGTTCCCTCTCTGGCTATGTTTCTATCAAATAAATAAATAAAATCTTTAAAAAAAAAAAAAGATTCTCTCTGGCACTCTGCCCCCCCCCATTAAATTGAATTAACATACTGAAACTCACCTGCTCTTTTCATTAGAAAATTTTTAATGACATATGTAACTCATAACATAAACATAAAACTTGCCATTTTCACCTTTTTAAATTTTTTAAAAAGATTTTCTTTATTTGACAGAGAGAAATACAGCTAGAAAGGGAACACAAGCAAGGGGAGTGAGAGAGGGAGAAGCAGGCTTCCCCACCGAGCAGGGAGCCCGAGGCGGGGCTCGATCCTGGGACTCCAGGATCATGACCTGAGCCTAAGGCAGATGCTCAACAACTGAGCCACCCAGGCGCTTTCACCTTTTTTAAATATACTGGCACTGAGCACCTTCACAGTGTTGTGCAATGATCACCCCTGTCCATCCCAGAGCATTCCAGAATGTTCTTATCATCGCAAACAGTTCTGTACCCATTACTCAGTAACTCCCCATCCCCCCCCACCACCAGGCCCTGGTACCCTCTAATCTCCTTTCTTTCTTTTTTTATTTTTTATTTTTTTTTAAGATTATTTATTTATTTGACAGTGAAACACAGCTAGAGAGGGAACACAAGCAGAGGGACTGAGAGAGGGAGAAGCAGGCTTCCCGCTGAGCAGGGAACCCAATGTGGGGCTTGATCCTGGGTCTCCAGGATCATGACCTGAGCTGAAAGCAGTCGCTTAACCAACTGAGCCACCCAGGCACCCCTAATCTCCTTTCTATCTCCAGGAATTTGCCTACTGTGGACACCTCATTTAAGTGGAATCCTACAATGTTTGTCCTTTTTTGTCTGGGTTATGTCACCTAGCCTCATGTTTTCAAGGTTCATCAGTATTGCAGTATAGATCAGAATTTCATTCTTTTTTGAGTCTTGAATACTCCATTGCATGGATCTAGCACATTTTGTTCATCCATTCTTCTGTGGTTGGGCACTGGGCTTGTTTCTGCCTTGTGGCTGTTATTATACACAATCTGGTCCCCAGTTTACAGTCTAATCTCGTCTTCCACTAACTACTCACCCTTGCTAACTCTGCTTCAGCCACACTGGTCTCCTTCCTCAAGTCAGGAAGCATGTCCTGACTTGTCCACCTCAGGGCCTTTGCACTTGCTTGTCCCCCTATTCTGTCCCTCTTCTGAGGTCCCTCCTCCTCCCCCACACCTGCCTTTATCACCCCATTTTTTTAAAAGATTTTATTTATTTATTTGACAGAGAGATCACAGATAGGCAGAGAGGCAGACAGAGAAAGAGGGGGAAGCAGGCTCCCTGCTGAGCACAGAGCCCGATTCGGGACTCAATCCCAGGACCCTGAGATCATGACCTGAGCCAAAGGCAGAGGCTTAACCCTTGGAGCCACCCAGGCGCCTCTAGCACCCCATTTAAAATTGCACAAATCCCTGGTCCTTCTGTCTCTCTGCTTTTCCTGCACAGCACTTAGCAACTTCTGATAAACCATTTGACATTTTACTGACTTGTTTATATATTGATATTTTAAAATATACATAAATGCTTTTAATAGAAATAATTCCATACATAACATGGCATTTCTATTTTAACATTTATAATATAATTTATAATGTATGTTACATTTTTACTTAATAAATAGAAATTAAGTACATGGAAGTTTAATTTGTAAATACGTAGTATAATATGTTATATTGTCCTTTTCTGTCTCTGTCCTTACCCTTGTCAAAAGCGTAAGCTTTGGGTGAACAGGGATCTTTGTTTTATTCATGGCCGCCCTCCCCTTCCACCCCATCCCCTGCCGCAGTTTCTAGAACAGAGCCTGGCACACATGTGTCTTTGTCCTTAATTGCTGAATGGATGAATACTTAGTGAGCAAGGAACTTGGGAGGATGTGAATGAGCTGAAGGAAAGTGTACTAGGGGTGGGGGTGCTGGGTGGAGTTAGAACAGTTGAGAAAAGGTCCTGAGGCTTTTAGTTGGTCTGGGTCAGGCTCTGGTTTGGGGGTGAGGGGCATTAGGAACAGGCTGGCAGAGTAGGGAGGGCGAGTGCTTGGGGTTGGGTCTAAACCCATAACCTGGTTCCTGCACCCATTTGCTGGGTGACCTCAAGTCAGTGACATGCCCTCTCTGAGCCTCATTACCTCATCTGGAAAAAGGGAAAATAGGAACTCTTTTTTGTTCATTTATTTAACAGGTATTCCCTATATAACTCCCATGTGCCAGGCACTTCCCTTAGCCTCACTGAGCTGCTATTCTAGGCTCCCATCCCCATGTATAAATTGCAGCCCGTGGTGACTGGCAGTTCCAGTTGTCATGTTAGGGGCTGTGGATGTCAGCTTTCCTCATCCGTGGGATAAAGGGAGCTACCGTGCGGGGTCATCAGGGTAGCCCGTACCTCGGGAATGGTACTAGTGGTTTACAAATTGGGGCTCTCATCCTTGGTGTGGTATTGGGCTGGGGATGTAAGCTGAGCCTTGAGCACGGAGCTGGCATTTCTTTTCCAAATACAAACTTGACGTGGCTGAGAGCATTTTGGGACTCAGTTTCCCCCTCCTCTCTCCCTTTTCTGGAACCTTCTGCAAGAGGCTCGTCATTCGAGCAGGCTGAGAAGTTGACCAGCTTTCGCTTGGTGGGTATGTGTGTTAGCAGGGGTCCTGCTAGCTGCTGTGACAAATAGCCCTTTATTCACAGTGGCGCAAGATGGTAAGTTTTCTTCTTGCGCATGTTATAGACCAGCGAGGGTGTTTCTGGTTGTGCTGCCTGGTGTGAGAAACTGAGGGGTCCTTCCCTCTCCTGGCTGTGCCCTCCCCAAAGTCTTTGGGGCCCACCGTGGATGAGGAAGGATGGTGGAATAGGTCATGTGCCACGCCTGAAAAGCACCCGTGTTGCTTCCACCAGCTTTCTGGTGGCAGGAGTGCAGTCACGTGGCCAAACCCAGCTACAAGGGATGCTGGGAGTTGTAGTCCACAGCACGCGTAGGAGGAAACGTGGCTTTGGGGAACACAGAACAGCTTTGGCACAGTGGGTGTGTTTTTGTTGATGCTGGCCTAGCCAGTGGAGTGGATGGGAAGGACTCCTTACTAGTGGATGGGGTGTCTGGTTTAGCTGTTTGAGTTGAACTGTGTGGGCAACTTCTGGGTTCCTGAAAAGACCACCTCGATGCCCCGCCAGTCCCAACCCCAGTTTGTGCTCACTTAGAACAAAATCCACAGGCCCCCCCATGCCTCTTCCCTGCCCCCATTCCCTCTCTAACATCAATACTAATGCCCTGTACCTACCACACAGTGATGTAGTTGTTCTTGGAGCCAACTGGGCACTTTCCTGCCTCAGGGCTTTTGCATTCTCGGTTCCCTCAGCCTCGGAGGTGCTTTGCCCCACGTATTTGCATGGCTCTGTCCTTACTTCATTCTAGTCCCTGCTTTAATGTTACCTCTGTCCGGGACCCTATTTTAAAATCGAAACCTCTCCTTCCCCATCATTCCTTCATCCTGTATTATGATTTCCTCCTAGCCATTTACCACCAGTTGAGATTACGTTATGGATTGGTTTGTTTACAAATGTATGGTGTGCTTCTTTACTGGAGGAGTCTCCCAGGGCACAATGGGGGCTCACTAAGTATGTGTTGTGGAGTAAATGAGCCAAAGGTGTTTTCCCCAGAGTGCTGGTGTTGTGCTGGAAGGACAAGGTTAGGGGGGGCAGCCCATTGGGAGGGAGAGAAAGTGGAGCCGGGGAAAACCCTTCCCAGGAGCTCTGGAAAAAAAGAATTGCTTACAAGCAATGTGGTTGTTCCCTCCTCCCTCCTTGATACCAGACCTGAACCTTACCTCTTACCAACTTAACCTCCTGAGGCCCCACAAAGAGCAGGTGGTGGTAGATGGGGCATGGGGGGGATGGAGGGGTGGGGGGGTTCCCTCTGGTCCTGTCCCTCAAGGCTGGTTTCCTGTGTGTGTGTTTACTTTTTTGCAAAGTATAAAACCATCCGTATTTTGTTTTGTTGCAGTATAAAGGCATTTATGCTTCTGAAGTCAGCATTTTGCACTTAAAACCCTGCACATTTCACATTCCTTTGTGGTTTCTGTGTCTTCTTACCCATTTTGGGCTCGAGTTGGGAGGGGGAGAATAGGAGGCCAAAACTTGGTGTCCAGCTGTGGGTACAGAAGGAAAGCAACCCAGGATGGCGTGGCGGGGGAGGGGGTGTGTGCCTGC
>PITA01019271.1:11191-38077 GCA_004023965.1 Spilogale gracilis | reverse complement strand
TAAGATTTTATTTATTTATTTATTTGACCGAGAGAAACACAGCTAGAGAAGGAACACAAGCAGGGGGAGTGAGAGAGGGAGAAGCAGGCTTCCCGTCCGGCAGGGAGCCCGATGTAGGGCTCGATCCCAGGTCTCCAGGATCATGACCTGAGCCAAAGGCAGTCGCTTAACGACTGACCCACCCAGGGGCCCCTATCCTGGGGCTTTCTATACCCCGTGGTGCATTGACACATGCTCATGAGAATATCTGTAGTTTGAGAACTTAGGCTCTGCAGAATATGGCTACGTGTGGTTATTTATGGAACATTTAACATTTTTGAGGAAGTCTCTGTAAATGATTAGGTATCTATATTTCGGCTTCAGTATTTCATTTATTTATAAACTTGTATTCTTTGGTAAGTTGCTGCTGAGGGAAACTCACCTTAAATACTTAGAATTGATAGCCTTTCCTTTTCTTTTTCTTGCCAGGGGCCATCGAGTCTTACTTTTCTCCCAGATGACCCGGATGTTGGATATCCTCCAAGACTACATGGACTATAGAGGTGACAGTCGTTGGGCACCATATTGCTTAAGGCTTTTTTTAGACTTAACAGTGTGATAGGTCCATGAGGAGCAATCCGGGGGCTGGGTGTCACAGAGGAGAGCAGGGAAAGAACATCATCCTGAACCAAAAGGAAGGTTGAAAGGAAGGAGAGAAGTGTTTTTTTTTTAAAGATTTTAGTTAGTTATTTGACAGAGAAAGACAGGAGAGAGGGAACACAAGCAGGGGGAGGGGCAGAGGGAGAAGCAGGCTTCTCACTGAGCAGGGAGCCTGACTCAGCACTCGATCCCAGGACTCTGGGATCATGACCTGAGCCCAAGGCAGATGTTTAACGACTGAGCCAGCCAGGGGCCCCAGGAGAGAGGTGGGGTTTTTTTCCCCCCTTTAATGATTTTATTTATTTATTTGTTTGTTTGTTTGTTTATTTATTTATTTATTTGACATAGAGAGCTCACAGGTAGGCAGAGAGGCAGGCAGAGAGAGAGAGGGAGGGGAAGCTGACTCCCTGCCGAGCAGAGAGTCCAATGTGGGGCTTGATCCCAGGACTCTGACATCATGACCTGAGCTGAAGGCATAGGCTTAACCCTCTGAGCCACCCAGACGCCCCTAGAGAGGTGTTTTATACAAGTATTGACAGTCAGGTAAAGACACTTGGGCAGAAATAAACACATTTCCAGTGGCGATGTGATTTAAAATTATAGGTACTGGAAAAAAAATCTGAGTTGCAGAAATGTTGAGTGTTTTTGAAAATGTTTGCTAAAAAAAGCTTTCAGTGTCTTGCAACATTCAGTTCAATAATTGAGCATGTACTCAGTATCAGTAGAAAAGATGAAATTATAGAGATCCCATATATCAACCAAGGGAAAGAATATTTTTTCTTTTTTTTTTTAAAGATTTTATTTACTTGACAGAGAGAAACACGGCCAGAGAGGGAACACAAGCAGAGGGAGTGAGAGAGGGAGAAGCAAGCTTCCCGCAGAGGACGGAGCCCGATGTGGGGCTCAATCCCAGGACTCTGGGATCATGTCCTGAGCTGAAGGCAGTTGCTTAACCAACTGAGCCACCCAGGCACCACCTATTTTTTCTATATAAACAATAAGGAATATAAGTTATTACCTGGGGATTCTGTTTACTATATAAGAAAATGAATGTGGGGGGCACCTGGGTGGCTCAGTTGTTAAGCAGCTGCCTTCGGCTCAGGTCATGATCCCGGAGTTCCGGGATCGAGTCCCACATCGGGCTCCCTGCTCGGCGGGTAGCCTGCTTCTCCCTCTCTCACTCCCCCTGCTTGTGTTCCCTTTCTGGCTGTGTTTGGCTCTGTCAAATAAATAAATAAAATCTTTAAAAAACAAAAACAAAAAAGAGAAAATGAATGTGGGATGATGGAAAAAAGCTGTAACACTGAGTGATCTTGCAGTCAGTAGTGAGGGAGTATCAGCTTCCAGACCTTACTGTTTAAAACATGAATTCAGAGCAGGTCTCTCAGAGCCACTGGATGCCCCCCAAGTACTACAGTACAACACCTGGTCCATTGGACGCTTGCAAGAAATGCCATTGGCATGTTGAAGAACCCCCAGATTCACAGACAGAGCCCGAGCATTTAATTCCCCTTCCCGACGGGGGTCTGTGCTGTTCGGTGGAAACCTGCAGCTTCACGGAAAGGCAGCTGCCGGGCCGCTGGGCAGGCTCACTCAGCAGCTCCTGGGTGCTTGTCTTCTTGGTTGCATCAGGAGGAGTTCTGTCACGGCCGAACTGGCGGCTACACACAGCTGGCTCATGACGTGCTTCAGGGCGGGGATGGTCAGAGGTGGCTGTTCACTCCACGAACACAAATACACCAACTGCATGTGTTTAAAAAACCCAGAGAGATATGTTATGTTGAGTTCTTTTGTCAAACAGTGAAATGTCGCCTAAATTTCGATGTTTTCCCATGAAATTTGCTTAAAGTAGAGGCATACCTGTATACAAAAAAGGACAAAATTAACATTTGGTTTTGAGCTGACAGTGTTTTATTACCCAAAGAATATGTGAAAAGGGTTTCTGTTTCTGTTTTTCTTTTTCTGTGTGAAGGGTACAGCTATGAGCGTGTGGATGGTTCTGTGAGAGGAGAAGAGAGACACCTGGCCATTAAGAACTTTGGACAGCAGCCTGTTTTTATTTTTCTCCTGAGCACCAGGGCAGGTAGGCCACACGGGCACTGGCCAAAGCAGACGGGTCAGGGGGAGATAGAGTATTGTACGTCCTGACCATTAGTATGTTTTCCCCTAGTTCTCTGAAAGGTGAGGTCATTACCAAGGAACATAAAAAAAAGGGGAATTGAGGGGCTTGACGTAAGTTCATCAAAGTATTAGACTCCTAGCGTGGGGTTCTCTCCTGTCCAGGTTGTCTCAGCTACCAGCTCAGAGGAGCAAGGCTGAAACCTGGGGCTGTTGGAAAGTAGTTTTAATCTGCTTTGACCACTGACCCTGATCAATCTCCTTTGGCGTGACCTGGGGTTGTCCCAGAAGATGTCTCTAATTTCCTGGAAAGTTGTACTCCTGTTCAGGAGAGAATCCTCTCTTTCCCAGCTGTGAATTTGGGAGGTAACAGCCTGTCTCTTAAGTTATCCCTCCTCCATCAATATCTGGAATCGTGCTGTAAAAGTAAAAATCTCTTTTTTAAAAACATTGTGATTATAATGAAACTGCCAGCTCTTTAGAATTATCTTTTTTAAAGATTTTATTTATTTGACAGAGAGAGAGATCACAAGCAGGCAGAGAGAGCAGAGGTAGCAGGCTCCCTGTCGAGCAGAGAGCCCGACGTGGGCCTCGATCCCAGGACCCTGAGATCATGACCTGAGCCAAAGGCAGAGGCTTAACCCACTGAGCCACCCAGGCACCCTAGAATTATTCTTAACATTACCTTTATGAGTTAACTCAAAAATATTTTATGTGATATTTATAGTGCTTTAACAGTTAAAGACTACCTTTATAGATGCTTTAGTTATTTGAAATCAGTTCTGGGAGATGAAATTATTTTTATGTCCTGGAGCAAGCTGACCTTAAATTAGTTTGGAACTTCTAGAATCTTAGTTTCATTATCTTATTTTTTTGTAGACGTAATTTTTTTCTAAAGATTTTTATTTATTTGAGAGAGAGTGAGCTAGAGAGACACAGTGGGGTGGAGGGCAGAGGGAGAGAAGGGAGAAGCAGAGAAGTCCCATTGAGCAAGGGGCCCATCCCAGGACCCTGGGATCGTGACCTGAGCCGAAGGCAGACACTTAATTAACTGAGCCACCCAGGCGCCCTGTAGACCTAATTTTGATGCAGTAGATGCATGAACACTGAAGGGATTGGTGTCCTCTGTTAAGGAGAGTAAGTATCCTTACCAAGAGAAAGTTCTGTCTTAGAAAGCATTTACGAAGTGTCTTGTACTGTAATGGTACATGAAATATACGTCAGGTAGAAGCCTTGACCATAAGGAGATTGTTTCCCTGTGTGTCTCATCTCTGTATCACAGAGGCGTGATCTGATTCATTTGGCTGCACTTGCTTCCATTATTATGGACTGCACCCTGAATCACCACTTATTCGCGTTCTCTGTTGTCTCGGGGATGGTTTTCGGAGATACTGGAAGGATCAGAGCAAGTGCATCTTCAGTGTTGGAAAACAGCTCTATTTACGCGTTACTGATTTCATCATCTTCATATTCAGAGTAGCCTTGTGTTTAAAAGATCTAAAATGAGGAAGAAAGAGTCAGCCCCTTGGAGTACTCAGAATCAGTCAATACAGGCTAATTTTTTGTGAGAACTGAAGCAGTCCTGGACATGAGCCTTTCCAAACAGTAGCGATCATGCTTGCCGTCACTTTTTAGCTGTAGATGTACTATCATTTCATTTAACGGGTTTCCCTCCAACTTTCAAATATGTCTGTGATTGAAGCATATTGCCACCAGGTGGCAGTGATAGCTCACGGCATGTCGCACACAAGCCCAGAGAAGAGAGCCTATTTGTAAAACATCACCCCTTAATGGAGGAGAGCTGAACTGAGACAACATTAACCCAAGAAGAAGATGAAATTTCTTATGGAGCACACTTTAATGAAATAAGTGCCAGGAGATAATCATGGTGTAGTGGGTAAAAAGCAAGGCTCTGGAGCCAGACGGACTATGTGGGACTGATTTTTGGCTCTTTGACTTTCTAGCTCTGTGATCTCTAGTAAGTCCCTTGACTTCTCTGTTCTTTTCTCTATAAAATGTGAATAATAATAAACTACTCATAAGGTTGTTGTGAGGATTAAAGGAGCTGATAACATGTAAAGTACTTAGTACAGTGCTTGGCAGGTAGTAAGCCCAGCACAAGTAGAGCTGGCATTATTATAAGACATAATTTAGCATTTCTCAGTAATCAGTCTTTATTATCTCTGTGTTCCAACTTTAATTTTATATGAAGTCTTTAATTAGAATATTCCTGCCTGACTCGTCTGGAGAGCCAGCTTGGAGTCAGTAGCCCACCTGAAAAGTTAGTCCTTAATTCCGGCTCTTGGAACAAGCCCTTTCGGGCTCGCTAGTCTCAGCAATGAGCTGTACCGACCCTGGCAAGAGGGAGTCCCTTTTGTACTTGTTTTCACATTAATCAAAGACAAGGCTGTAATTTGCTTTCATGGTTCTCTTAATTGATTCTCATCATCCAGAGAGCCTCCTCAGCCCTTTCCCAGCAACGCTGAAGAAAGATCGGGAAGTCGTCCCGTGGAGTTACCTTCTCTGTGATTAACGTGGAAACAAGTACAGAAAAGACTTTCTGAAGTTTTCTCCTGTCAGAGAGAGGTAGTTTCCTGCTCTGCTTAGGAGTGCAATAAGTAAATGTCATCCTCTGTTCTCATTAGCCTGTATCGGGGACCTTGCGCCCGCCCGTGGTTGTAACCTGTGGCAGCGGGTCTTAGCAGCGCCCGCAGCGGAGGACCTCTTGCATATTTAAAACTGTTTTCTTTTGAATGAGCCCGCATCCTCTTCCACAGAGTATTGTAAACAAACCAGTCAAAGCATTTAAACAGGGCTTCCTGGCACTGACTTCAGCATGTACTTTGGCTGCTTGCCCCTGCTCTCGTTCAGTTACTGTTGGTTAAATCCTCCCGCGTCAGGCAGGGTGAGCCCCGGGGCACTGTCAACCCCGCCACGGTCCTGGAGCTGAGGATGGAGTGTGGGTCTGAAGGGTGAGGCCACTTGTTTTGACCGATGTTAATTTACCAATCATACCGCTGTGGCCTCGTGTCTTTATTGTCTAGCTCTAGCCAGTGTGCTGCCGATCACGTTCCTTTTGCATTGTTTTCAGGAGGAGTTGGCATGAACTTAACGGCTGCAGATACCGTTATTTTTGTCGACAGCGATTTCAATCCTCAGAATGACTTGCAGGCAGCTGCCAGGGCTCACCGGATTGGCCAGAACAAGTGAGAGATTTCTGCACCAGCGTTCTTCCGGATCCCGGGCTCCTTGGCGGTTCTGGATGGGGAGGGAAGGGAAGGGCGGTGAAGAAGCTGGTCCGGTCACGACCACACTGGGGGGCGAGAGCGCAGCGGGTTTTAGCCCAGCTTTGCTGATGACCCCTGGAAGGCTGCTGGCCAGCACATGTTCTCATTCCAAACGTGCTCCATTAGAAAGCACAATCAAACCCTGAAAAGACTAGGGGGAACCTCGACAAGTTATTTAACAACTCTTTCCTGAATTAAGGTCTCATTCAACTTAAGAATGAACTTATGGAGTCATGGATTTAAGCTAAAGAGATGGGCCTTACCCTTTAACCAAAGGATAATTGAGATCTACAAAAGGTTTTCCTCCTCTGTTCTCATCAGAAGCCCCAGTTTAGGGGCCCCCTCATGATCCCTTCCTTTCGGAAACCTTCTGTGAGGCCACATCTCTCTAACAAATGCTCAGATCTGCTTAGTACAGTCTCCCTTTAGTTGTACTCTGAACGTGGCATTTTGGGTTTGTTTCCTTTTGAGTGTATCAGCCTTGCGTACGTGTGTCCATCTGTGCGACACTCTTGGCACACTCTTCCCCTTTGTCTCTGTACAGGTCTGTGAAAGTTATTCGGCTGATTGGCCGAGACACTGTGGAGGAAATAGTCTGCAGGAGAGCAGCCTCCAAGCTGCAGCTGACCAGTGCGGTCATTGAGGGAGGCCATTTTACTCTGGGGGCCCAGAGACCCGCAGCCAACACTGACCTCCAGGTATCCTCTGTCGTTCTTCCCTTAAGAATGTGTCATATTGTTGGTACTTTCTTGTGGGTGAGGAAGTAAACACAAAGAACTGGCATTAACGCCCACTCTCCCCAACACTCCCCAACTCTCAACATGGCCCAGTGTCCCCAACTACGCATTTGTTCCCGGCCAGACCTACCTGCCGTGGCATCTACTGCGTGCAGGCAAGGAACTGGAAATGAGTATGATGTAGAGAGGTAGTGGAGTACGGAAGAACAAGGGTGGGCTTTAGATTCAGATCCAAGCCTTGTCACTTAGTGGCTGTGTAGCTTTGAGCAGATATCTTCACTTCTCAGATGCACTCTGTTTGCATTTCAAGAAATGAGAATATTGCAACCCACTACAGAGGACTGTTAGAAAAAATTAGATAAAATACTCAGCATAATAAATGTTGATTAATCCCATTACCTCATCTTGACCCCAGACCCCTTTGATCACTGAATGACCTTCATAGTCAGAGGCGGGTAATCGAGATCAGGAATTCAAAATTATACTTTAGCAAAAAGGGATGAAAGAATGAATTGCTTGAAGATGGGAATATTGGATAGGAAACAAACGCTAACTTGAAGATTTTCTCTTCTGGAAGGGGGCTTTGAGTTATTCTGTAGTAGCCCCTGGGTTTAAAATTAGAGCTCATAGTATAATATATTCTGGGTTCTTCCACTTGGCCCAGGGATCATATTCACTGAAACAGCCGGCGAGTAGCACTTCAGATAATACTTAGCACACAGTAAGCATTCAGTAAATGTTCACTACGTCTGCCTTTCTGTAGGCTAATGAGCCTGCTTCCCTCTTTCAGGACTTGAGAGTCGTATACCTCTTAGATTTAATCACCCACAACCATCTCTTTTATTGCTGGATTATTTTAAAGCAAACAGTGAACAAACTGCTTTCATCTGAGACAAGACAAGAGCATTGGGTTGTCACCTTTGTTTTTGGCAACCAAAGAGACAGGTTGTGTGGTCTGGATGGGGAAGAGAGAAGGCAGACTTGAGAGCGAGAAGTAACCTCCTGGTATCCTTGAGCTGGGCAAGACATCCGACAGAGCCCGCTCAAGCAGCTGGTGTTGGGGACACTTTACGTTCCCACCAGTATTTGGCTCACCAATACTAGGCCATCTAGAGATAACTGGTCCGGTGTAAAAGGGTACGATATGAGCTAGAAGCCAAGATGTGAGTCTGCCTTGATTTGGAATCCCAGAGAGTTAGTGTTTAAGGAGTCGCGGAGCTGGAAGGAGGAAGCTAAAGCCAGGGAAATTACTTGAACTGTTTGGGTGGCCCCTGTGTCCCTAGGGAGTAGGCGAAGGGTGCCTTTGAGTTAAGAGAAGCAGGCTTGTGCAGTGCCAGAGGGAAATCCAGGAGGGTTAGAACTGAGAAGTGGCCTTCGGGTCTGGCCATCAGCTGTTACTGGACTTTGCGAAGGTGTTTCCGTAGGGCGCTGTGGTCGGAAACCAGGTTGCCAAAGGAAAGAAAGCAGTTAATGGTGGAGGGAAAGTACCCAGTGTGGCCTTCTCCTGCCACATTTGTCAGTGTGAGGGAAGCTGCTGGGTCTCTGATTTCTCATGTGGCTGCTGGAAGTGCCCGTGAGGAGGAATCTGAGAAGTGCTGCGGATAATGCAGGATATTACTGTTCTTTAGGGGGGACATGGCTAATTTTTCTTGTTGTGGAGAATTGTCAAAGTCAACCTCACTGATCAGTATTTATCACCTCTCTGCTTGGCCATCATCCAACGACTAAATGGCCCTGTTGGTATCATCGTCATGGGGAGAGAAGAATGGCTGACCAGCGGGGAAGGGATTTGCCTTGTGTCCTTATGCCGTGTAATGGACCCCTGACATCCCAGCGCTTGTTCTCATGAGAACTAATGGCTTTTTCGTTTTCTCCATTCAAGTTGAGTGAGATACTCAAATTCGGTTTGGATAAACTCCTGTCATCTGAGGGCAGCACTATGGATGAAATAGACCTGGAGGCGATCCTGGGAGAAACAGAAGATGGCCAGTGGGTCGCCGAAGCCTTGCCTACAGCAGGAGGAGTCAGGGAGCAGGAGGAAGGCAGTAAGTTGGGGGTGAGAGGAAAACCAATGGCATAGCCCCCTGAATTAGACAAGAAAGTCTTGGATAGTGCTCCCTGGGGCATCTTTTCCTGCCCAGCCCTATTCTTACCTTGGGCACACTGTTTAAGACTTCCTTGGTCCAAGAACTCTTCCTAGACTGACTGGAAATTGTCTGACTCCTCCTCTGTAGCGAACCTGGAACCCAACTCAATGATATTAATGCTTTTAGTAATATCTCAGAAGATTTTAATCCGTGCCACTTCTGCCTTGGTGGCAAGCATCTTCTCCTTTGTTGGTGAACCCCACTCTTCTTCGTACGGCGCCCTCCACACGTTCCTTTTCTGAATAGGAGGATGGTTTGTTTTCTACACTGGTTGAACATTTATTCTGTGCTTGATCAAAAGTGTACCACATCGTGGGCTTTATCACCATACCCCATATGGTGTAGGTCCTGCTCATTCTTTAGTGAGACAATACATGCAAATTATGAGAGGATTTTTGTCTTTTCTGCACTTGGTCAGCATGTGTCTTTTTTGTCCGTTTCCGTTCTGAGTCTGCGACTTTCCGACTTGAAGTGTTTGCTCACCTCGCTGCGTGGCGAGCACGTCCCCTGCTGCCGTAGACTTACCTTCTGCACTGGTGGCAGCACGGATCAGTGTGCACAGGGTGAGGCGAGAGAGTCTTACTCTAGATTTCTTAATTCAGGGGTGTCTTATTCCACAGACCCACAGACATGCAGGTTCCTTACTAGATGATACCGCCTTTTGTTGGTCGGGAGTGGGCTTGGCCTGTCTTCTGGTTTTGTGATTTTCTGGTTTCTGTAGGATTCCCGATTTCCATCACTTCCTTTTTTTTTGCCACAAAACTGCCGAAAGATGCCTTTCTCCTCCAGCAGCAATGCCTTCCCAGATTGCTGGCTGTGTGCACGTTCTGCCCCTTCCTTGCAGCTCCGTGGTAGCCCCATGCCCGATCTACCAAGTCACAGACTTGTCCTTAGTCTTTCCGCGTGTAGGGGGCAGTGTCCAGCACTGCCAGTCTCTGCCTCGCTCTCTAGCCTGGGCCTGGGCGCTCGCTCCGTTGGCGTTTGGATGTTTATTTCTCTACTTACCTGCAAATGGAAGTTTGTAATGTTCTCTGACTCCTTGTTTTATAGTAGACGTGGATTAGGGGTGGTTTTATAGGGTATATGGAGAGCTTGGAATTTAGGCAGCTAGTATTATTCTCTAAGACACAATTCTTCTTCTATTTTATCTTTTCACTTTCTTAATATTAATATCCCATTTTTATTCTTCAAGTACTCTTTCTTGTTCTCAGATTTAACCTCATCCTGTTTTTGTTTTACAGATATAATGTCCTCCCCTGAGACATTTATCATAGCTTTTATTCTTTTTTTTAAAAAGATTTTATTAATTAGAAAGAGAAAGCACGAGTAGCGGGAGGGGCAGAGGGAGAAGCAGGCTACCTGCTGAGCAGGGAGCCCCGTGTGGGACTAGATCCCAGGACCATGACCTGAGCCAAAGGCAGACACTTAACCATCTGAGCCACCCAGGCGCCCCGTTATAGCTTTTAAAAAGTAACCTTTGGCCCCCTGCATTTTTTTCTCTTTTCTCCCATAGCTGCTTTTGCTGCTTTTTTCAAAATTTGCTCGTTTCCTTGAAATACTTTGTGTCCTCTGGCTGTCTGAAAACATTCACTGAACCGTGCCCGTGAGGTGCCCAAGCTCATAGGCAGCCCGAAGCCGAGCAGGTGTATGGGTTCCTCATCTTTTTTCCAGCACTACTGGTTAGGGAGCTGCCTTCTGCATTCAAGAGGCCTTCCCAGATGTCACTGTGTCTTTTCACTGGGCAACTTAGTTTCTTCAGAGGTGATGAACCCTTTAGTATCTTTCTTGCGCTGGAATAAATCTGTTTGTGGAAATTGAAGAGCCAGTGGGTGACAAGGGTTCATGGTGCTTCTGTTATTCGGTGCCCACAATTTCTCTCAGACCCCCCACTCTCCAGCACCTTGTCCTTGTTCGTCCTTTGAAGGATTGACAGGGTCTCTGTTCTTAGATTCACCCCTTGACTAGGCACCCGTGTTTGGCTTTTGTGGCCTGTCTCAATCTGTTTTTATGGCTTTAGCCACTTTACGGTTTCTAAGAGTTACTGAACTTTCCATTCACTTTTGTCTCATATCTTCTCAGAATCCCTTTGCTGCCATTTAGTGGTTTTAGGTGGGAGAAGAAATGGGTGCATGTGACCCTATTTTGAAGTTATACTTGGATTACATGAACTATTGAAGCTTGCACCCATTTCTCTACTCAGCTAGATTAATATCAGGCTATTTTCCTGATGTTATTAGAACAATAAAATTTTCCTGTTTTCCAGAAAGATAGTTATATTCCTCAGTCAGTGCGGCTGCCAGAGAAGATTTCCTACTTGTGTTAAAGTTTGGAATCTTGTCTTTGATCAGTGAGTACATACATGTTCACTCTGTGGTAGATGATTCTAGTAGCAAGACGTAGGTGAGGGTCTAGGCCTGTGGTCTCCAGCCTCCTCTTGGGTGCAGACTAAGGACAGGGAGCATGATTAAAAATAATACAAATGAATATGAAAGACCAGTAGTTAAAGCAATTCCAATCAAAAACAAAAAATATGGTTGCTTTATATGGAATGCCAGGGTTTTTTAAAAAAGCATATTTGTAAGTTGAGAATCGCATGCAACATGAAGCTTACATGTGGATCATACTTGACACTTCTCAGCTCTTTATTTTTTTTCCCACTTGTTGATAGAGCACCTCATTGAAAGCCCCCTGCTGATTTAATTAGCAAATGCCAATTAGAATTACAGCTGGTTGCATTTGGGTACAAGTGTGAGGCAATTGATCTCTTGAGAATGAAAATGTTTTGCTTTCATACTCTCTAGAGAAAACATACTTAAAGCTGATTTCATAATGCTGTGAAAATACATTCTTTGGCAGTATATGCTCTTAAATACGCTTCACTTTAGAGTCATTATCTCGCTTCTCTGTGGTTGCTGCTCTTAGGCTTGTCGTGACTTCTCTTTGTCACTGATTCATGATCCTGGCACATCACCCAGCCTTTCAGCCTTTGTGTCCTCCTCTGTAAAATGGAGCTGTTAACGTCTGCTTTACTCTTTCAAATAGTTGAAAATTTAAATGTGATAATAGATGTGAAAGTGTTCCGATAGCATAAGTATTATCAAGATTACACCAGCGTCATTATTGTTATTACTATAATTAGTATTTGCTGGCCTGTTCACTCTCCGTTCTACTACAGACACAGGAAGGCCCTGAAAAGAACATGCTGGCTTTTGAGTCAGAATCCTGCCGCCTTCATTTATTAGCATTGAGAACTGGGGAGTCCCTTAATCCCTGTCTGAGCCTCATCTCTCCCATTCTTCAGCGGGGTTAGTTATACCAGGATTGTGGGGAGGCTCATAAAGATACTTCATGCGATCTGAAAAGAATATTGCAAAGCTAAGGAATTATTTTTGTGCTTCTCCATTTTCTTAGAGATTTGCCACTTGTTCCTTTATTACTACAGAAAAAAGGCGAAAGAGTTTTAAGAGTATTAAGTATGTGCAGAATAAAAAAAATTATGTTCTTAGTTATCTTTTATTAAGTGATCTCAGTATCAGTAGGACCTATGCTGAAGAGTAGTGTGGAATCGGTGATGAGTGAGCCCAGGATTCAACAGCGTGGAGGTATCCAGCAGAGATTTACAGACCAGCTAGAGGTGGACCAAAGGGCATTAGCCACGCCCTCCCCTTTAAATAGGAAATGGGTGAGATCCCCACCTCAGTGTTGGGGGGATCCAGAATCAGTGTCTTCCTCAAGCTAGTCTTAGCCCATTTAGACTATGAACTCCTCTCTTCTTTGCCCTTAGTGCTTTGGATGGAATTAACCCATTTTTCTCCAGTGTCTGACGTTCTCTTTTGTGTTTTGTGTTCTTAGAAAGCCATATGTACTTATTTGAAGGTAAAGATTACTCCAAGGAGCCTAGTAAAGAAGATAGAAAGTCATTTGAGCAACTGGTGAACCTTCAGAAAACCCTTTTGGAGAAAACTACACATGAGGGCAGGTTACTCCGAAATAAAAGCAGTGTAAGGACTATTCATTTATGTAAAAGGATAAATTCCCCAAATTCACATCCTGAGGACAAAAAATGATGCTGGGGGTGATTTATTGAGAATAAGTATGTAAATATTTGTTGAAATGTAAGTATATTTAACTGTACTCTGGTATAAAAACTATGTAAAAGTTGGCATAAATTAACATTAACAGAAAGACTGTATTTTACCATTTAATGCAGGTGAAAGCAGCCCTGTCTATCTTAGCCATCCCAGAAGGGATCACCAAAATACCACATCCTGCTCCCTGTAATTTGACCCATGTCACTAAGAGAAGGTGGCGGTCATGAGCGATGGCACTCAGTATGTGCTCATTAAATGCTGGATACTCACGGTGTTGAAATGCTCTGAGAAAGAATTATATAATACATTATAGGAGGGTTTCCTTTTAAAATGGTTAAACCAGGGCCCCTGGGTGGCTCAGTCGGGTAAGCGTCTGCCTGTGGCTTAGGTCATGATCCTAAAGTCCCGGGATTGAGCCCTGGGTCGGGCTCCCTCCTCAGCAGGGGGGTCCTCTTCTTCCTGTCCCTGCCCTCCTTGACCCCTTGCTGATGCTCTCTCCCTCTTTCAAATAAAATCGTTGGTGGTCGTGGGGAAATGGTTGACCCTAAAATGGCCTTGCAGAATATACATTTTTTTTTTTTAAAGTTACTTTTCTGAAGTACCTCGATCCTATTGAAAATAATCAGACGAGGTACTGCTATCCCAACCATGCCAGTGCTTTGGTTGAGTTTAGGGCGCAGTATCTTGATCACCGGGCCAGTGAGATGTGTAATGTGATCAGTAAATTGGAGTATCTTGCCACCACTTCCCCCACACAAAGGGGCAGGGAGATGCACTTTTATGAACTTTCATACAGAATGCCTTTGAAGGGTGAATGAAACTCATGAAGGGATAGGCAGCCCCCACCCTTCCTGATTGTTGATCTCGTTCTTCCTGCAGGTTCTCCTCCCAGGCCTTGTGGAGGGCTCTACCAAAAGGAAGCGGATTCTGAGCCCAGAGGAACTGGAGGACAGAAGGAAGAAGAGACAAGCAGCAGCCGCCAAGAGGAAGAGACTGATGGAGGAGAAGAAGAGGAAAAAGGAAGAAGCAGAACACGAGAAAAAGTACGTGTGTGTTATTTGTTATCATCAAGCTGACAAGAGTCACATTTAAAGGACTCTCACTCCTGTACACCGAGTCCACAGTTGAACACTTTAACATTGCAGAACACATCTGTAAAACTGGTAGCTCCTTCTAATCATAGATCGTTATTTAAGGATTGAACTTCTCCCTAACAGTGTCATTTTCTGAAAAGTCCTGAATGCATAATTCAGTTGAAGTGAGAAAATGCTAAGGTTTTATTGTCGTTGTCTGACAAAGAGTAGTTCACTTGAACAGTACCTTAATCTTGTCCTTAAAACCAGGGACGTCCCGTGGCTGCTCATTATTGAAGTGCAGTCAGGAGGCAGCTCGGGTAATCAGTCAGACTTCTTGTTGGTTTACAGATAGGCAGAAAACTGCAGGCACGGCGAGCGTCAGGTTGCATTTCCCCTGGGCACTTGCTGTTCGTGAGGGGCAGGATGAAGTGCGCTCCAAGGGAAATCGTGATCGGCCGGGTTAATTTCCTTTTCTCTCTGGCCTGTTGAAGGATGGCCTGGTGGGAGTCCAATGGGTACCAGTCCTTCTGCCTGCCTTCCGAGGAGAGCGAACCGGAGGACCTAGAGGACAGGGAAGATGAGAGCTCTGCCCAGCTGGATTATGAAGCTCCAGATTCGACGGCCATCAAGTATGTTAGCGGGGATGTCACCCACCCGCAGGCTGGGGCAGAGGATGCTGTCATCGTGCACTGCGTAGGTAGGAGAAGTGGCACTGGCCCCGGGGGGGTGCCTTGCTCTGTATGGTGCCACGAACTGGGGAGGAGTAGATGGAAGCCGGACCTAGGGATGGCTGATGGGCCGCTGCGGTCCTGGGGTCAAAAAGAGACAAATTGTCGGGCGCCTGGGTGGCTCAGTTGGTTAAGCGACTGCCTTCGGCTCAGGTCATGATCCCGGAGACCCGGGATCGAGCCCCACATCGGGCTTCCTGCTCAGTGGGAAGCCTGCTTCTCCCTCTCTCACTCCCCCTGCTTGTGTTCCCTCTCTGGCTCTGTTTCTCTCTGTCAAATAAATAAAATCTTAAGACAAAAACAACAACAACAACAAATTTTAGAGTCCAGATTTGGATCTGGCCCTTGGTGCTGTCCGTTTACCTGGTTCCATATAATTGGATAATTCCCTATTCTCTGCACGAGTCTTTTAAGAGGGTGAAAGGAGGCAACATCTAGAAGACCGATCTTTTGAGAAAAAGCGAAACTGCAAGCATGTTCCCCCTGCTTCTGTGGTTTTTGCACTTCTTACTTCCTCTTCCTGGAACCTTCTTTTCACGAGAGCCACAGTAAGCCTTGTTCAAACGCCTGCATCGCAGAGAGGTCGCCCTGAGTGCCTCGTGTAGGACACACCCACCCCCACGCCTCTGTTACTCTCGATGCCTTTCGTACCTTCGTTTATTACACGTATCACCTCCCTGACATATAACTGCTCGTATTTGTTTATATGATCGTCTCATTGCACTCACAGGAGCAGGGATTTGTTGTGTTGTTGTCCACTGCTGCAACCCGAGAGCAGTGTCTGACACGTCCTACATGCTAACACACATTTGTAGAATGAGTGAATGACTGTAAATAGAAGGTACTAACCAGCCAGGTCAGTCGCAGCTCAGATGAGTCATTTAACCCTTTTTCTTCTTGCCTGTAAAATGGGAGTTGCATGCTGTCGTATTACCAATGCTTGTGCTGTTTGTTATGTTACGTCTTCTCTCTACCTTTCCTATTATAATAGTCCTATATATTCCATAAAACCTAAACATATTTGAAAAGTCCAACCTATGATATTCGAAGGAGGCTACATAGGTTTTTCTTCCCTTTGAAAAATTGTCCTTCTACAAATCTAGTTGGCATACTTTTGTGTTTTCTTTTTTTAATTTTAATTTTAATTTTTTTTTCAGTGTTCCAAGATTCATTGCCCATTCCCCACACCCAGTGCTCCGTGCAGTAGGTGCCCTCAGTACTTTGCCTTCTATCAGTGAACACTTTTTTCTTCTTTCAGATGACTCTGGCCACTGGGGTCGAGGTGGTTTATTCACAGCTTTGGAAACACGATCCGCCGAGCCAAGAAAAATATATGAACTGGCTGGGAAGATGAAAGGTAAGCAGCCAAGCGGAGGAAAGAGGTAGGGATGGAATACAAGAGGAGAGGAAACTTAGGACAGGTATCACATGGCTTAGGAAGCACTAGTTAAGAAGTTGGGAGAGCTGGTTGGGTCTCATTAGCTAGTTTTGTCATCATTTAACTAGTTTTGTGACTTTGAGGCAGTCTCTTACCCTCTCTGTGCCTGTTTTCTCGTCTGCAATTTGTGAGTAACACTCGCTCCCCTACCTCCCGGGACTGCAAGGCGGAGAGTGGATGTGCAGGTACTGTGATAATGTCAGCCCTTCTGTGCACGCTGAAGCATCGGCATGAAGAGCATTTCATTGTTAACCCCCACTGCGACCAGCTCACGCCATCTTCATAAGGGAATATTTCTCGAAAATGTGAGAGACCCGGGGGAGAGAAATCAAACCTGCCCTTGCTTACAGGAACGGGGGCTGGGTGTTGAAGAGGAGAAGGTTTATTATGAGGTTGGCCTAGGCTGAGGTACAGCAGTCCCTGGAGACAGAAGTAAAGGTGTCCGGGGCCAGAGGAACTCGGAAGTGCTGGAAGTACCCTCCCTTGGCGTGGAGAAGGGGCACCGTCTTTTACGTGCAGAAATCACAGAGTCGCAAGAGGAGTAAAATTATCATTGTCATTATTTCCTGTGGGTTTGAGAGGCCAAAGGACCTCTTCAGATTCCTCAGAGCTGCCTAGTTCTCTAGGGTGGAAAGGTATGTAAGGACTTAGAAGGAATACTCTTTCCACTAAAATAGATCACTGACAGAAAGGTTTAATAGGTTAAAATAATAGATCTAGATATTGACTGGGTAGGTGGAAAAGCAGAGACTTTAGGAGAGGCCAGAGCTAGAAATGAAGACTGAGGAATGCCTGTTGGATCCTTGTTTGAAACTATGAAGGAGGGGTGCCTGGGTGGCTCAGTCGTTAAGCATCTGTCTTCGGCTCAGGTCATGATCCTGGAGTCCCCAGATTGAGCCCTGCATCAGCCTCCCTGCTTGGCGGGAAGCCTACTTCTCCCTCTCTCACTCCCCCTGTTTATGTTCCCTCTCCAGCTGTGCTTCTCTCTGTCAAATAAATAAAATCTTAAAAAAAAATTGTGAAGGAGGCAGGATGGGGAAACGAGAGGGCAGAGAACAGAACATGGGAAACACTTCTACTTAGGAACAACAGCAAGAAGGAATTGTCAGCTAAGAGAACTTTGAGATACAATATTTTGAAGCATAGAGAGGAGAGGGCGTCCAGAAGTGGTCTGTGTTGCCAAGCAGTGAAGTGAGGATGAGAACTGGGAAAAGGCCCTGGATTTGCATGAGTCTGGAGTACGTGAGGAGGGTGTGAAGACATGAATGGCAATAAGGAAACAGCTGGGATGTGCACTCTTTTGAAGGACTGAGATAGTGTAGAACAGGGTAGATGAAAGTAGGGCTAGAAATACCAGGGAGGGCTTCATGGAGGTGGCGAAAGTAATCTTGGGCGTGGAGAGATGGGTTGAACTTAAGTGAGTGGTGAGAAATGGAAGAAGAACCCTGTCTCTTGTGCTTTTTGGTATTCCCACAACTGGCATTCCTAGTATAGGGTGTTGAATGACCTAGGCAGTTACATAGTGAATGTGTTTAAGGAATGGGGTGCAGGCCGGAGTAGAGGGTTGAGCCTGAGGAATAGAGGAGAATTTGATTTTAAAGAGAGGGATTTGGATCACATTATAGAAGACTGCACGTGGCTTGTCCAGGGAGATGCCATTCTAAGCAGGACCTTATCCAGTGGGTAATGGCTAGTCATTTGGGAGTTTGAATAGAAGAATGGCCTAGCAGAGCCAGTATTTTGGAATGACTTAAAAGATTGGGGTATGTAGGATAGACAGAGAATAAAAGGTTCAAACTGAAGTATGTAAAGCCATATAATTATTTTACCACCTTTTTCTAGAGCATTAGCTTGATTTGGATGAGTTAGGAAAATGTAAAAACAGATGCATGTAGAGTAGAGTGCAACGTTTGAATGGTTTAAAACAAATCTATGACTTCTGAAGGAATTTCAAGTTCATAATGCTCACGCTGGTGATCTGCGTTTGCATTCACTCGCCATTATCTGCAGGAGTACTTTGTAGGTAATACGGAAGGGACATTGAACTGGGAGGCCATAAAAATTCAGCAGTGAAGAGGATGACGTCCGCAACATTGGTATAGGACATTCCGTCTTTTTATCGCCCTTTTTAATCGAATTAGATATCCATACACAAACAAAAGCCTATTGGTAGGTCTTTTGGGACTTACCACCTACTCCAAAGGACCTGAGAGGAGGCTTGCCCACCACTGCTGCTCATGAGATACAGACGAACCTCCATACAGGCTCCAGAGCCAGCACGACTGCCTAGACCCCTCATTCATGGTCAGGGAAGAATCAGATGTGTATTCACCAGGCAGGTACTCATGCATGAGAGAGAACTTGCAGAAATCCAGCCTTCCTGTGGGAAGACTCCAACATACCACTGGAGAAGGAAAGAAAGAGAAAAAGAAAAGTAGGAGTTGGTCGCAGTGGAGGTGGTAAGAGAAAGTCTCCCGCTGCCGTCTCTCGCCCAAGGAACGCTGAATGGACTGAAGTATTTGGAGGTGACCTGTCCTGTGGGGGAAAGTGGTGAGTGAGCTCCTGGTGGTGCCAGGCAGATGGACACCATTTCAAATGGTGTCAGAGGGTTTGTGCTCAAAAGGAAGTTCACCCTCAGTCTCTGGGAGTAGCACACCCAGGGATTCCCCTACTGGGTCCACAGGCTCCCCCAAAACATTGAGTGCTGAACCCACACTTCCTCTGACTTTGCTGCCAGCTCTTTGTGCACGCTCCCTGGTGCGTCCGTGAGAGCGAGCGCTGGTAGACAGGGAGCCCGCTCCCTGGTGCGTCCCTGGTGCGTCTGTGAGAGCGAGCGCTGGTAGACAGGGAGCACACTCAGAAAAGGCATGGTCATCGGGCAAGGAAAAAACCACAAACCTTTGCTATATCTAGCACTTCCAGAATGCTATTTCCAAGAGGCAGCCTGGTGAATGGTAACATCCAGAGATGACACAAAAGCTGAGAAATCTGGCCCCAAGGGAGAACAAGAAGAGTGCAGGAGGGATACTCACAAACACAAGGAATAACTCCAGCAATACCACGGAACATAAAACCGTCTGCTAAAAGCAGTAAGCACAGAGTTAAGGCGGTATCTGCTACTTTAAATGCAGAAGCAGCAGTGCATAACTACGAGGAAATGTGAAAAATCAAGGAAATATGGCATCACAGAAAGAAGATGACAGTTCTCCAGCACCAAAGCTCAAAGGCACAGAATATTGCAATCTAACAATCTAACTTTAGAATTGCAATTCTAAAGAATTCAGAATAGCAGTTATGAATAAACTCAATGAGTTACAAGAAAACTCAAAGGCAATTCATTGAAATCAGGAATAAAACATATGAACAAAATGATTTCTATTCCATAAAAGAGAACCAAACAAATTCTGGAGCTGAACAATTTGATGAATGAGGTGAAGACTACAATAGAGAGCAGCTGTAGTAGGGTAGACCAGATGAAAGGAAAAATGACTTGGAGAATAGGAATTTTAGCGATTAAATAAGAGTGAAGAAAGTACATGAGCTATGGGATTGGATCAAAAAGAGTGAAACAAATATCAGAATAAGCAGGCTTCCAGAAAAGGAAGAGAAGGCAGAGTTTATTTAAAGAAATATACCTGAGGGCGCCTGGGTGGCTCAGTTGGTTGGGCGACTGCCTTGAGATCAGGTCATGATCCCGGAGACTTGGGCTCCCTGCTCCTCGGGAAGCCTGCTTGTCCTCTCTCAGTCCCCCTGCTTGTGTTCCCTCTCTGGCTGTGTTTCTCTGTCAAATAAATAAAATCTTAAAAAAATAATAATAAAGAAATGATACCTGAGAACTGCTCAAACCTGGGGAAAACAGACATACAAGTCCACAAAGCCAGTAGATCACCCCAGTATCTCAGTGTAGAAAGACCTTCCCCAAGACACATTGTAACGAAACTGAAAAGTAAGTGATAAAGAATCTTAAAAGAAGCTGCCGGGGGCTGAGGGGGTATAGAACATAACCTAAAAAGGACCCTCATTAGGCTGACAGCAGATTTCTCAGCAGACGCTACTGGCCAGGAGAGAGTGGAATGACATACTCACTGTCAAAAGGTAAAGATTGCTAACTGAGGATACTGTACCTGGCCAAGTTATCTTACGGATAAGATACCCCAGACCAAAGCTGAGGGAGTTCACTTCCACTAGACCTGCTCGCAAGATGCTGAGAAGAGTGCCTCAAGCTGAAATGAAGAAAAGATACTGACGGTAATGCGAAAACATGGATGACATAGAGGAAAAGTGAAGAAGAGGTAACTGTAGTCTATACTAGGATGGCACTTTAACCACTCAACTCCAGTATAAAGTTAAAGGAAAAGAATAGTAAAAAGAACCACTAATGAATACACAACATAAAAAGAAGTAAAAAGGGATAAAAGGAATAAAAGGGAGAGCCTTAATAGGTGATTGAATGTAAATTGCTTTCAGCTTAAGATGGACTCTTTGATCTGTAAGATGTTTTATGGTGACAACATATCAAAAATCTAGAGCAGATCCCTAAGAGACAAAGGGAAATGGAGCATCCCACTGCCAAAAAGAACCAGTTTACGGAGGTAGGCAGAAACAGGGGGGAAAAAAAACGAGATACAGAGCAACTAGAAAGCAGTGAGTAATGGGACATTCGTAAGGATTTAGATCAATTACTCTAAATGTAAATGGATTGAATTCATCAAGCAAAAGGCACAGAGTAGCTGATGGAAAAGAACAAACAAAAGAACAAACAGGACACAACTATTTGCTGCCTACATGAGACCAACTTGAGCCTTAAAAACACACAGACTCAAAGTGACGGGATGGAGAAAGATACTCTGTGCAGGTGGGAACTAAGGAAAGTGGTGCTAGCTATCCTTACCTCAAAGTGATAGCAAGACACAAGCAGAGTCATGTAATGATAAGCGATCAGTGCATCAAGAAGGTATAACAAATATTAACATATGAAGGGAGAAATAGACATCGAGGCAATAATAGTAGGGAACTGCAGTATATCACTTTCAGTGTACACAGGTCATTCAGAAAGAAGAGCAACAAGGAGATAGACTTGAACCAAATAGTACATCAGATCAACCTTATAGACATCTATGGGAAATTTCATCCAACAACAGCAGAATACACATTTTTCTCAAGTACACATGGAACGTTTTCAAGAATGGATCATATGATAGAGCACAAAACAAGTCATAGCAACAGAAGCCTGATGTCATACCAGATCGCTTTTCATCCCATCACAGTGGTATGAAACTAGAAATTTTTAATGAAGTCAGAAAAATCTCCAAATATGTGGAAACTAAACAGCGCCCTTCTGAACAACCAGTGAGGCAAAGGAGAAATCAAAAGGCAAACCGAAGAGTATCTCGGAACAAATAGAAACGCAATATACCAAACACTGATGGATGCTGCTTCTGACCAGAAAGTTGAGAGCAGTAAATGTATATGTTAAGAAGTGATATTTCAAATAAACCACCTAACTTTGTACCTCAAGAAACTAGAAGAGCAAATTAAGCCCAAAGTTAGAAGGAAGGAAATAAAGATCAGATCTGAAGTAAATAAGAGACCAGAAAAAATCAATAGAGAAAATCAGTGACACTGAGAGCTGTTTTATTGAAAATATAAAATTGACAAACCTTCAGCAAGTCTAAGAAAAAAGAGAGAAGACTCAGAGTCTGAAATGAGATTACAGCTGACCGGCAGAAAAGCATTAAGATCGTAAGTCACTGCTCTGAACAATTTTACACCAACAAATTAGGTAATCTAGAAGAAATGGATACATTTCATAGTCATACAACCTACTAAGACTGAACCAGGAATATACATAGAGTCTGAACAGACTGATTATGAGTGAGGAGATTGACTCAGGTTGTTAAAACCTCCCAGGACCAGATTTCCTTCATGGACACGTTTTGCCAAACATTTTAAGAAGACTTAATGCCAACCCTTCTCAAACTCTTACACAAAAATTGAAGAGGAGGGAACACTTTCAAACTCATTTGGTGAGGTCGGTATTACCCTGATACAAAAGCCAGGTAAGGACAGTATAAGGGAAAAAAAACAAACTGTAGACCAATATCCTGATGAGTATTGATGCAGAAATTCTCAAAAATACTAGCAAACCAAACTTAAGAACTCATTAAAGAGATTGCACACCATGACCAAGTGGGATTTCTCCCTGGGATGCAGGGATAGTTCATCATATGCACATCACATGTGATATGCAACATTAGTAGAATGAAAGACAAAAATCATTAAACTTTTCAACAGATGCAGTAAAAGCATTTGACAAAATGCAACATCCTCTCATGATAAAAACCCTCAGGAGAATAAGTATAGGAGGAAAATACATCGTAATAAAAGCCATATGTGTTACCCATCGTTACCATTATATTCAACAGAGAAAAACCAAAAGCCTTTCTTCTAAAACGAGGAACAAGACAGGACTGCCTGCTTATTCTCCTCATTCTTTTTTAGCATAATACCAGCAGTCAGAGCTAGAGCAGTCAGGCAGGACAAATTAAAAGGCATCCAGATCAAAGTGGGATTAGTAAAATGGTGATCTTACATGTTGAAAACCCCCAGTTCTCAATATACCGTATTTAATCAACTGGAGAAAGAACTGTTGGATATTATCAGTGTATTCAGTAAAGTCGCAGGATCTAAAGTCAACACACAGAAATCAGTTCCTTCTCTGTGCACTGGCAGTGAAACATCTGAAAAAGAAACGAGGAAAACTATCCATCCACCATAACATCAAACACAATAAAGTATCTAAGAATTTAACCAAGGAAGTAAGAGATTGAGACAATGAAAAATACAAGACTTTGTTTAAAGAAATTGTAGAAGACATAATTGAAAAGGCATTAACTCTTCTGATCAGTGATTGGGAAATATCATTAAAATGTTATGCTACACAAAGCCATCTCTGGATTTAAAGCAACACCTGTCAAAATTCCAATAGCATTTTTCTACAACATAGAATAAATCCATAAGTTTGAATGAAACCAAAAAGACCTTGAATAGCCAAAGCGATCATTAGAAAGAAGAAAAAAGCAGATCACATTTCCTGATTTCAAACTATGCCACAAAGTGGTAAATGAATATGGTATGATAGTCGGGGCGCCGAGGTGGCTCAATCATTAAGTGTCTGCCTTTGGTTCAGGTCGTGATCCTGGGGTCCCGGGATCGGTCCTCGGGTTGAGTCCCATATCGGGCTCCCTGCTCCGCGGGAAGCCTGCTTCTCTTTCTCACTCCCCCTGCTTGTGTTCCCTCTCTAGCTGTGTTTCTGTCAAATAAATAAATAAAATCTTTTAAAAAAAGGGTATGGAAGCAGCATAAAAACAGAAACATAGATCAATGGCACAGACTACAGACCCCAGAATTAAATCTCTACATACATTGCCAACTGATAATTTGATAAGGGCACGAAGAACATACAATAGGGAAAATGTAGTCTTTTTAGCAACTGATGTTGGGGAAAACTGGATAGCCACATGAAGAAAAATGAAATTGGGACCCCTATTTTATGCCACTCACAAAAATTATTGTAAAATGGATCAAAGTCTTAAACATAAGACCTGATACAATAAAACTCCTAGAAGAAAACGAAGGTAAGAAGTTCCTTGAGCTTGCCCTTGGCAGTAATTTTTGGGGGAGGACACCAAAAGAACAAAAATAAAGGAAAAAAATCAGTAAGTGGGACTATGTCAAACTTCAAAACTTCTGCACTTAAAACAAAACTAAAGGCAACCTACAGAAAGGAAGAGAATATTTGAAAATCATATATTGGATGAAGGGGTACTATTCAACATTTATAAAGAATCCAATAGAAATATATATATATATATTTATATATTTTTATTTATATTTCTATATATATCTAGAAAATATCTATTCGGTTCCTCTGTTCACTTTTTAATCAGACTACAGAGGAACCGAATAGATATTTTCCCTAAGAAGATGTACAGATGGCCAAATGGGACACACAAAGATCCTAAACATCAGTAATCCTCAGGGAAACGCAAGTCAAAACTATAATGGAATATGACCTCACACCTGTCAGAAGGGCTGTCACCAAGAAGACAAGAGCTAATAAGTATTCATGAGAACGTGGAGAAAAGGGAGCCATCACACACAATTGGTGGGAATGCAGGCTGGCACGGGCACTATGGAAAACAGTATAGAGGTTCCTCAGAAAAGTACAGTTAGAGGGGCGCCTGGGTGGCTCAGTTGGTTGAGCGACTGCCTTCAGCTCAGGTCATGATCCCGGAGACCCGGGATCGAGTCCCACATCGGGCTCCCTGCTCGGTGGGAAGCCTGCTTCTCCCTCTCTCACTCCTCCTGCTTGTGTTCCCTCTCTGGCTGTGTTTCTCTCTGTCAAATAAATAAAATCTTTAACAACAAAAAAAAGAAAAGTACAGTTAGAACTGTCATACGATCCAGCAACCCCACTTTTGGGTATATATTCAAGGGAAGTGAAAACAGGTTATCAGAGATATGTGCGCTCCTATGTTGATTTCTGCACCGTTCACAATGGCCAAGATGCGGAAACAAGTGTCTGTCTACAAATCAATGGATAAAAAAGATGTATACACATACACAACACACACAAACACACACACACGTCCCTTATATGTGGAATCTATAACTAAAAAACCAACAAAAATAAACGGAATGAAATTGTTACTAGGGGCTGAGGGGGTGGAAGTGGCAGAGATCATGTTTAAGGGTACACACTTGCACTTAGTAAGTAGTTTCTAGAGGTCTGATACACAGTGTGGGGACTACGGACAACAGAACCTTATCATAACCTTAAAGTCGCTAAGAGACTAGGTCGTACTTGTTCCCACCACTAGAAGGGGTGACAGTCACTGCTGTGACCGGGACGTCAGCTCCTGCGGTGGCGGTGGCGGTGTGAATGTGTAAGTCGGTGTGTTGTACACCTTAACCTTACACAGTGTTGTAGATCAGTTACGGCTCAACAGAACACTCGTGTCCTGAGGGTGGGGATGTAAAATGATGTCGCCGCTGCGGAAAACAGTGTGGTGTTTCCTGAAAAGATTAAGAAGAAAATCACCACGTGATCCAGCAGTCCCTCTCGGAAGAACTGCAGGCAGGGACCCAAACGGATAATTTGCACACCCACGTGGCATATTCACAACGGCCTAAAGGTGGAGACCTCAGTGTCTGATGGTTGAATAGAGAAACAGTGCGGTGTATAGTCATACAGGGAGCTATTACTCAGCCTTGGAAGCCAGGCCATCCTGACACGTGCGAAAGCAGGGATGGATCCTGGGGACATCATGCCGCGGAAAATAAGCCAGGCACAAAAACAAGTATTGCGTGATTTCACTCTGATCAAGGGACTCCAGCAGATTCACAGAGGTAGACAGGAAGAGTGGCAGTTGTAGGGGGAGTCGAGAAGATATTTAATAGGGTGTCAGTTCTGCAATGTGAAGAGAGTTGTGGAGGTTGATCACGTAGTACTTAAGGCCGCTGGGCTGTGTGTCTTAAAATGGTTATGAGAGGGCGCCTGGCTGGCTCAGTGGGCTAAGCCTCTGCCTTCGGCTCAGGTTGTGATCTCGGAGGTCATGGGGTCGAGGCCCACATCGGGCTCTCTGCTCAGTCGGGAGGCTGCTTCCTCTCTCTCTGCCTGCCTCTCTGCCTACTTGTGATCTCTCTCTCTCTCTATTAAATAAAATAACCTTTAAAAAAAGTGGTTACAATGGTAAATTTTATGTTAGGTGTATTTTGCCACAGTAAAACATTTTAAAAAAATCAAAGTATTTGAGAAAAAAAAAAAAACCAAAACAAAACACAAAACAGCCCTCAGGGTGGATCAAGGCTAAAGCAGCGACTGGAGCTAACAGAGTGAGAACATGGGACGGCAGCCTGATGGCGGAAGGAAAGGAGCCGGGGCGTTCCAGAGCGGACCTTACCTTCTGTCCTTTTATTTCTACCTCAGACTTGAGTTTGGGAGGTGTCCTTTTATTCCCTATCGATGATGAACAGTCAAGAGACGAAGGGCAAGACTTGGTGAGTAAGAAAAATCCCTCGATCAAAGCTAGATCCTGGCTTACGTCACCCTAACCCTAACCCGTTCCTGCCGGCCCGTCAGCGCATTAGTTCAGGGGCTGCCGTAGCGAAGCACAACACTGTACTTTCAGGGATCATTTCTATACTTTGTTTAAAAAAGAAACACCCCAGCTAGGTGGCTTAGAAGACGGGTAATTTCTCCAGTTCTGGAGGCTGCTGTCCAAGATGAAGGTGCGGGCAGGGCTGATTTTCCCTGCGGCCTCTCTCCTCGGCTTGGGGGGTGCCGTGTGCTTGCTCCCCGGTGTCCCCTCTGTGTGTGCACGTCCCGGATGTCGCAGTCTGTGCCCAGACTAACTCCTTGTAGGCACAGCGGTCAGCCTGGATCCGGCACCACCCTGACGGTCCCATTTTAACTTACTTGCTTATTTAAAAGGTCCTGTCTCCGCACACAGCCCATTCTAAAGTACAGAAGGTTAGGGCTCCAACATAGGAATTGGAGAGGACACAACTGAACCCTTCTCAAGCAGGTTGGGCCTCACACTCCGCCCCGCCCCCTCCATCAC
>PITA01019271.1:0-11091 GCA_004023965.1 Spilogale gracilis | reverse complement strand
GAGGAGGGGAGCCGATCTGTATTTCCTCTGCCTGTATTAGAATTCTCCTTTGGGGGCACCTGGGTGGCTTAATCGGTTAAGGGTCCAACTCTTGATTTTGGTTCAGGGCCCGATTGCAGGGTCCTGAGCCTGAGCCCTGCCGCGGGCCCACCCTGAGTGTGGAGCCTGCTTAAGATTCTCTCCCCTGGCCCCTCCCCCGCTCATGCTTTCTTGCTCTCCAAGAAAATTTCTCCTTTTGCATCTTAAGTGTATCTTACTTATCAGTCCTTTAGAATTCCTCTAAGATGTTTTATTAACCACACTTAACCTGACTTTCTCAAGGTCTTAAATTCATACTCAATTTCAAGCCAAATGTTACTGCCTTAGAAATTTAGAAACCAGGCTGAAAGGGACATATATTTTCTTGAGGTTGGTGGTCCGTGTGGCTGACAGCCAAGTGGCTTCTGCCTGCTCATTTTTTCAGTCATTTCTAAAATGCTCAAGAATGTGAAAAAACACAGTGGTTATGGGATAGATGCTCTGAATCCAGTGACTCAAGAAAACCACTTACAACTGGTTACCATGTGATGGTAGGGATGCCAGTCCCAGACACCCCCTTGACAGTCTCCCCAGTCTCCCCCACTCCGGCCAGGACACAGTGGGAGCTGCCAAACAGATGGAATGGGGCTTGGGAGCTGACTCGAGCATCAGCCAGAGGGCTGGATACAGGAGCCTGTAAGTCCTTGCTGCTCCTAAGATTGAAAAATTATTTCTTTACCATTGAGAGCACTTAGGAAAGACAGCGGGTTTTAGACCCTGGTTTTAACATATCTTAAAAAGAGGAAGAAATGCTTGTGTATAAAGTTACCACAAAACACACCAGTGACGATGGGAGATTAAGTGATGACTTTGGTAGGACGTGGTTCAGGCAGAACATTTAAAAAAGATGGAGACGAAGCCCCTCCGTGGGCAGGTTGCTTGGTTGACAGGGCGGCCTTCTCGCGTCATGCCCACCGTGCGATGGCCGTTCCTCCTAGTTGGCCTTGATTGTGGCTCAGCACCGTGACCGCACCAACGCCCTGTCCGGCATTAAGATGGCAGCCCTAGAAGAGGGCCTGAAGAAGATCCACTTAGCAGCAAAGAGAAAGAAAGGTAAGCTTTTCAGGACACGAATTTCCGTTTCCAGGCATTTGATAGGACTTTGAAAGGGAGGTGAGAAATGTTAAGACCTCATTCGATATATGGTAAAGGTAAGCCCCCATGTAAGAGACCACACCAGGTACCACCACGTCGTCTTGAGCAGTCTCTTTTCCTTCCCAGATCACTTTTGTATTCCTTTTCTCTGTGGCCCATCTTCAAGCACGGGGGTATTGGTGTCGTGATTTTACAGATGCGGAGGCAGAAGATCAGAGACGTAGTAATCTGGTCAGATGCCGTCGGGGATGCTGTTCATCCTGCCCCTTCCCCTCTGGCATAGCCGCACCCAGTCCGCATTAGTGGCAGGTCTCTGCCGAGAGTCAGAGTGAAGTTTTATTTCCAAACCCATCGTGTCTCAGTTTGTTGAGCTGATTGACTTACTAAAGCACCTGTTTATGTTGGGGCACCTGGGTGCGTCAGTTAAGCGCCTGACTCTTGATTTCAGCACAGGCCAAGAGCTCAGGGTTGTGAGATCAAGCCCCGTGTCTGGTTGAGAACTGAGCACGGAGCCTGCTTAAGATTCCCCCTTTCCCCCTTCCCGCCTCCCCATCTTTTTAGAAAAAAAAAAATCTTTCTATCTCCAGCACTGATCATACTCTATTTTCGTTGTACCTACTTATTTCCAGAACCTGTAGGTAGGTCTTTGTGTTTGATAGAATTACTTAATTTTTTTCCTATTATAGTCCTACCCAGAATATTTTTGACATTCTAATTTTATGCTTGGTGTGGGATACCCCATGGTTATGTACATTTTCTCTATCGGAAACCACACAGTGACTAAGTGTAGTTTTCTCTTGTATATATTTTATATTGAATCAAATTTTTAATGAATGAAGACATCATAATCTGGTTTTTTTTCCCTTTTTAACAGCAAGTGTTCATCTTCCACGCATTGGACATGCCACGAAAGGTTTTAACTGGTATGGTACGGAGCGACTTATTCGGAAACACTTGGCTGCACAAGGCATCCCGACTTACATGTATCCTTTTGTGACCTTACTAGTGTGTGCTCTCAGCTCAGAGAAAATGCCTTGCTTTTTCTGGTATCACTAATCAAGGCCAAGCCTCCTTCTGCCACACTTTTTACTCTGCCTCTCACCAGTGAGACAAAAAGTAAGGAGTATTTGTAACTCCTGATATACGTATCCAAATAGATAAGTATATTTCTGGGTGCCAGCAGCTAGATTAAAAGGTATGTGAAGGGGGGAGTTCATTGAATAATTGTCACTTGATGACATTGAACCTTTTCACATCACGGCCCTAAAGATCCTTCAGGCCTGTAGACAAGGTTCTGTTCTTACGAGTTTGACGTTTTTCTTTTAGGATTCCACATCTAAGTGATAACATGCAGTATTGAGCTCTGTCTGGTTTATTCACTGTAAAAACTTAGCAGGAAAGTCACGTTTTTGTATGCCTGTACGATTCAGGCAGCGTCAAAAGAGTTTTACTAATGTGATAACAGCAGTAATGAGTACTAACAGTATTGGGAGAATTTATGATATGGTGAAAGGGAATTAAGGCGTGCTACTTTCAGAGTGATTGTTTCAATAATTACTAACCTAGAGAAGTAGCAGTTTAGCAAAGTTGACTTTAAAGTGATGAACTAGATCTTCCTTGACTGCCCTCATCAGATACTACTTTCCTAGAAGCCGAGCAGCTGTTCCCCCGCCGCCCTCTTCTTCCTCGGGACAGCTGGTGCCTTAACAGTTGGCCAGTGTCACAGACAGCATGCAGCAAGCAGTTAATATTTGCCCAGAGCTACTGAATTAGAGTGTTTCAAAAAGGAGTCCTGATCTGGGCCTCTGAGCTACTGTGTTCTCTGAATTCTCATTTTGTTCTCAGGATGTGTTCCTCTGGAACTTCTCCTTTAGCTTCTCCTAAAGCTTCCTTCCTTTTTTAGAGAGAGAGAATCTCAAACAGGCTCCGTGCCCAGCGTGGAGCCCAACTCAGGGCTCCTTCTGGTTTGGAACCTGTAATGCAGGGATGCACACCTCAATGGGGACAGTCCTCTGGCACTTTGCCAGGGCTCCTGTTTGCATAGCTATTTGCATAATAATAATTTTTTAAAAATCTCTGATTTCATTGCTTTCTTTCTCCTCATCCCAGTTTTCTTCCCCTCCATTAGACTGATTTCTTTAGAGGATTAGGCTGTGGATTAAGGAGAAATGAAACAGGTTGCTCTGGGAGAAGGAAGCACCTTCAGCCCATTTATGCCTTGCAAAGACAGACTCTGCAGGGCAGATACTGAGAGGTGAGATTCCGGATCCAGATGACTGGAGCTCCCTCCCGCCCTTCTTTGCTGCGTACTGCTCAGCATCGAGATCCAGAAGACGAAACATTGGCCTAGAGGCCTGTCAAATGTGACTTCAGAGAAACCAGGGGATTACCTTTCCCCTTCCCACCAAATTGAGTTCAGCCTAAAGAAGTTAGGGAAATGGCACAAAGCCAGCACGGAATGACTAGTGTTACAGGGGAGGGCAGGGGCTGAGAAGCACAAGGGAGAGAGTCCTGGGGGAGACGCTACATGAAAACTGTGGCTTTTCATGCTTTAGTACATAAAGCCTCAGTCTTGGGCACCTGGGTGGCGCAGTCGGTTAAGCATCTGCCTCCGGCTCAGGTCGTGATCCCCATGGTCCTGGGATCAAGTCCACGTCGGGCTTCCTGCTAAGTGGAGAGCCTGCTTCTCCCTCGCCCTCTGCTGTTCCCCTGCTTGTGCTCTCTCTCTCTCTCTCTGTCAAATAAATAATAAAATAATAACATCTTTAAAATTAAAAAAAGGCCTCAATCTTGGTTGACTATTCACACCGGCCTGACTTCTGCCGTTTTTAGGACCTCAACACCCTGCGTCCTGCAGAGACCTCTTCAGAAGTCTCAGCCCTGGGCCCTTCATGTCCAGGGTCCCTGGCTGGTGGGGCAGCCAGGCAGGACCAGGCCCTTCTAAGGAAGGGGTAGCTAGAGCACCTGGGGTCAAGTGTCACATGGTCTCACTTACTTGCGGTGCATAAGGGGTAACCTAGAGGACAGTAGGAGAAGGAAAGGAAATGGGAAGGAGGGTAATTCGGGGAGAGAAACGAAACAAGAGAGACTTTGGACACAGAAACAAACTGAGGGACTTGGAGGGAGGGGGTGGGGAGATAGGAGAGCCTGGTGGTGGGTACTGGGGGCACCTATTGCATAGAGCACTGGGTATGGGGAATGGGGAATGAATCTTGGAACACTGGAAAAATAATAAATTTAAAGTAAAAAAAAAAAAAAAAGAAATGGTATTGAGGTAACTGGCTAGCAATTTGAGAAAAGTATCAGACTTCCCCCATACCATATATTATCAACTCCAGATGGCTTAAGTGTTTAAATATAAAACTTGAGAGGACGGAAACTTGTCATTTTTATGCTGACTAGCAACTGCCCTTTGAAGCTTCTCAAAACTTCTCACTAAAATACCGGTGGCATTAAGGTGAAGACTCACAACCACACTGAAAATAGACAACCAACCAACCAATCAAATGCTAGAATATGTAGAGGAAATGACACTAGCTATGTGGCAAAGTTGAACTGAGATTTCATTTTAGGAAGCAAAGATGGCTCAGAAACCAAAGACCTTCACCAACCAGAATGTGAGCAGCCATTCCTTTCTCCCCGAGTTACTCTGAAGGTGTCCACAATTGCCCCCAGCCTTTCTTTCTCTGTTAACAAAAGGACGGCCTTCCCCCAGCTCAGCTGTAAACTCTCCCTCTACCCTTAAGAAGGGTATTCTACCAATTCCTTTGTTTATACATTCAGTTTATTTTTTTAAATTTTTAAATTTTTATTTTTTTTTTAAAGATTTTATTTGACAGAGAGAAACACAGCCAGAGAGGGAACACAAGCAGGGGGAGTGAGGGAGGGAGAAGGGAGCCCGATGTGGGACTCGATCCCCGGTCTCCGGGATCATGACCTGAGCCGAAGGCAGTTGCTCGACCAATGAGCCACCCAGGCGCCCCACATTCAGTTTCTTTTAAAGTGAAAACTTCCATTGAGAGAAAACAAGGTCAAGTCTCTCCCATTTAAAAACAACTCCATTCCTCATTCCCCGGCCCTATCAAACTGTAAGAGTTGCCCATAATCATCTGTCATTTCTTCACCTCCCCCTCACTGTTTAACCCATACCGTTCTACCTTTCTGCATTTTATACCAACCAGAGTCTGTGTGAAGAATACCATCAAACTCTGGGCGCCTGGGTGGCTCAGTCGGTTAAGCCTCTGCCTTTGGCTCAGGTCATGATCCCAGGGTCCTGGGATCGAGCCCCGCATCGGGCTCTCTGCTCAGTGGGGAGCCTGCTTCTCCCTCTGCCTGCAGCTCACAAGACAAAACAAAAATACTATTAAACTCCCAACTCACTAAATCCAGAGGACAATTTTTAGTTTTCATCTTGACTTGTCAGCCAATCTTAACAGTGTTGACTGCTTCCCACACTGGAAACACTGTTGCCTTGACTTATGTGATAAAATGTTCTTCTTTGACAAAATAATCTCCGGGAACTGTCTATCATCTGTGTACAACTTTCCCCACAATCTTTTTTTTTTTACCTAGCGTATTATTTTACTAGAGCTACCGTAACAAGACTACAGTCTGGGTGGCTATCGAACAGTGGCAGCTAATTTCCTCTTAGTTCTTGCGGCTTTGAACTACAAAAATCAAGGCGTCGGCAGATGACTTTCTTCTGAGGCCTTGTCCTTGGTCTGCAGCCAGCTGCCTCCCTGTTCCGTCCACACAGGTCTCACCTCTGTGTACACTCCCTCCTCAGGTTTCTCTGCATGTCCAAATTTCTTACAAGGACACCAACCGGATTGGATTAGGCCCCAATTCTACGGCTCTTATTTTAACGTAAGTGCCTCTCTAAAGGTACTGTCTGCAAGTACATTTACATTCTGAGGCGCTGGGGCTTCAGACATGAATCCTGGAGGACAAGTCAACCAATAAAACCTAGCCACGAAATGCTGGCGTCCTGAAGGTTCATTTCTAGGCCCCCTTCTCCTTCCATTCTGAACTCAGCGTTATTGCATCCATTTATAAATGTGTGAGTCATCTTAGAGCTAGCTCAGCTGTTTCCGCTGAGCTCCAGGTCTGTATTCAGCTGCCTGCATGACATGTCTAATGAATATTTTAAAGGGAACATAAATTTATAAACCCCAAATTGAGCCAACTTAATCCCTTCCAGTTCTCCCAAGTATATCCATTCACTATGCCAGCCCACTGTGTAAAAGTTCTATTTCATGTATCGTCTCCCTTAAACTCAACCTATAATCAAGATCTAGCAATTTAACTTCATAAGTATCTCTTATGGACACAGGAGGGGAAAATCAGGGCAGGAAAAAAACCAACCAAAAAACCCCCATAAAACAAAACCAAAAACTGCTTGGGGCCGATAGATTGGGAAGGAACACCCTCAAGCATCTATCCCTCTACCCTTTTCTCCCCAAATCCCCAATCTCCCCAGTATTGCTTTTCCATTTCAGAGGTCAAAGGTGAAGCTCAGATTGAAGGAACTGATAGAGTAACCAACAACAAAAAGGAGGAGGACAGTGGATCTGTGAATCTTCCCAGGCCTGGCCCTCAGGGCTCATTTCCCAACTCTTTTGTTCTAAAGCTCCCCAGGGCTGAGGATCTGAATGTGAGGATCTGAATGTCTGGCCTGGATTTGGACATCTCCCCTTCTCCAGTGCACATTGAAAGATGGGTTACTCAAACATTCCCAGGATAATGTAACTATAAGAAGACACCTGAGCGTTAAAGCTGCCTCAATAGAAAAAGTTAACATTAAAAAAAGATTAGAACAAAAATTACAATATGTAAAATAAAAATTACAATACGTAAAATAACATATTGAAAGGTGTAAAGGAAGATACCAGCAATATGAAATTAAAATTAGAACAAATCAAGTGGAAATATTACAATGAAAAATATGAAAAAAATTCAAAAGCTAGGATAGTGGAATACATATCTCAGAAGGAATTAGAGTTAAATATTAAACAATTTGTGGGCGCCTGGGTGGCTCAGTGGGTTCAAGCCTCTGCCTTCGGCTCAGGTCATGATCTCAGGGTCCTGGGATCAAGGCCCACATCAGGCTCTCTGCTCTCTCCTCCTCTCTCTGCCTGCCTCTCTGCCTACTTGTGATCTCTCTCTGTCAAATAAATAAATAAAATCTTAAAAAAAAAAAAAGCTGTAAGAAGAATGCACACCTTGGATGGGATGAGAACCCCCCACAGCTAGACACATTTTCATATAACGTCAAAAACCTCAAAATTTATCACAAAAACCATTTTAAAAACCCTTTTGGCAGAACTATTCAAGTAAGTGGAATGAAGCCAACAGAGGCTGCCTTGAACAATGGCAAAGATACAGATGTAGTGGAAACCTTGCTAAGAGGTCTCCCTCATCCCACTTTGAAGAACTTAATATGTCTGAGGATCTTTTTATTATTTGTACATATATATTTCTTTTCTTTTTTTTTTTTTTTTTAGATTTTATTTATTTGACAGAGAGAAACACAGCCAGAGAGGGAACACAAGCAGGGGGAGTGAGAGAGGGAGAAGCAGGCTTCCTGCGAGCAGGGAGCCCGATGTGGGACTCGATCCCGGGTCTCGATCCCGGGTCTCCAGGATCACGACCTGAGCCAAAGGCAGTCGCTTAACCAACTGAGCCACCCAGGCGCCCCTGTACATATATATTTCAATGACTTAGGCTAGATGTGAAATCTGTTTCAAAGTTCTTTCTTTTAGTACTTAAAAAATAGTACCTCTATTGTATTTTTGCATGTGCTGTTACAGATGAGAACTGGAAGGTATGGTGGGGATAAAACCAAGACATAGTATCTACTTAGAGGGAAGATATAAAATAAATACCGATTTAGGAACTTCCCTCAAAACAAAACATAACAACAGCAACAAAACCCTAGCAGATTGATATTAAGTAAACTGGTAGAAGAAAATCAGTATGTAGTTAATCAGTAAACGCAAACGCAGTAAATAGCCAATTAAGAGACTAAGCTTCTCCATAACATCTTTCTAGATAGATCTCCTGAGGCAAGGGAAAAAAAGCAAAATCAAACTATTGGAACTTCATCAAAATAAGAAGCTTCTGTACAGCAAAGGAAACAACAAACAAAACTAAAATACAACTTACTGAATGGGAGAAGATTTGCAAATGACATATTCAATAAAGGGTTAGTATCCAAAATACATATAAGAAAGTATACAACTCACCACCACCAACAAAAATGTCCAGTCAAAAAATAGGTAGAATATACAGAAATCAATCTATGTTGGCAAGGATGCAGAGAAAGGGGAACCCTCCTCCACTGTTGAGGGGAATGCAAGCTGGTGCAGCCACTTTGGAAAATAATGTGGAGATTCCTCAAAATATTAAAAAAAATAGAGCTACCCTATGACCCTGCAATTGCATTACTGGGTATTTCTCCCAAAGATACAGATGTAGTGAAAAGAAGGGCTGTATGTACCCCAGTGTTCATAGCAGCAATGGCCACAATAGCCAAACTGTGGAAAGAGCAGAGATGCCCTTCAACAGACGAATGGATAAAGATGTGGTCCACATATACAATGGAATATTACACAGCCATCAGAAAGGATGAATGCCCAACTTTTACATCAACATGGATGGGACTGGAGGAGATTATGCTGAGTGAAAGAAGTCAAACATAGGGAATAACATGGAGGACGTGAGAAGGAGAGGAAAAGTGAAGGGAGGACATAAATCAGAGGGAAGATAAACCATGAGAGACTGTGGACTCCAAGAAACAAACCGAGCTTTTTAGAGGGGAGGGGAGCAGGGGATGGGTGAGCACAGTGGTGGTTATTTAGGAAGGCACATCTTGCATGGAGCGCTGGGTGTTGTAAATAAACTGAATCATGGAACACTGCATCAAAAACTAAAGATGTATTTTATGGTGCATAACATAACACAATAAAAATTAAAAAAAAAGAAAGCCAGACATGTGGATAAATGGAACTGAAGTGAGCCCCGAAATGAACCCATTTAATTTACAACAAAGGAGTCAAGGATCTACCATGGTCAAAAGACATTCAGTAAAAGGTGTTGGGAAAACTGGACAGCATCATACAGGAGAATGAAATTGGGTCCCTAGGTTACACCACACACTAAAATCAACACAGTGGGTTAAGGACTCAGTATGAGGCCTGAAACCATGAAAATTCTAGAGGAGGCTCATTGACATTCTGGGCAATGATATTTTGGATTTGACACAAAATAAGGGCAACAAAAGTAAAAATAAGTCAGGGGAATTATATGAAGAAACTTCTCCACATCATAATAATCATCAACAAAATTAAAGAAATGAAATGAAAACCTATGGAGTAGGATGAAAATTTTTGCAAATCACTTATCTGATAAGGGGTTAATATCTAAAAAGTATTAAAAACACATACAATTTAATAGCAAAAGAAAAAGAAAAAAAAACCCCAAACCCCCCAACCTGAACAATTTGACTTAAAAGTGTGCAGATTATCTGAAGAGACATTTATTTCAAAGATGACATACAAATAACCAGATGGCATGTAAAAAGGTTCTCAACATCAGTAAACTTCCAGGAAGTGCAAATCAAAGCCATGCTGAGATATTACATCACACCTGTTAGAATGACTATCATTTAAAAAAGACGTAAGTATTGGTGAGAGTGGAAAACAGGGACCATTGTGCACCGTTGGTGGGGATGTACATTGATGCAGCCATTATGGAAAATAATGTAAAGGTTCCTCAAAAAATTAAACTTACATAAAATCCAGCAACCCTATTTCTGGGTATATATCCAAAGAAAATGAAAACATAGTGAAAAGATGTATGCATCCCCATGTACATTACAGTATTATGCATAATAGTCAAGATGGAAACAATCTAAGTGTCCATCAATGGATGACTGGATAGAGTAGGTATGATTATTTATATATATTATATGTATAATATATATGTTTTATATGTATATGAATATTACTCAGCCATGAGAAGAAAAAAGAAATCCTGCAATTTGCCAATGATATGGGAATGGACCTTGAGGACATTATGCTAAGTGAAATAAACTAGACATAGAAAGATTAATGCTGCATGGTATCACCTATATGTGGAATCCTCAAAGAAAAAAACCTCATAGAAACAGAGTAGAAAAGTATTCCACAGATAGGAGAAATAAGGAAAAATTAGGGTACAAACGTTCAACCATAAAATGAATAAGGTCTGAGCATATCAACTGTAGTTGATAACATTATTGTATAATTGAAATTTGGTAAGAGAGAACTAAAATGTTATCCCTATCCCCCAAAAGATAAACATGTGAAGTATTGGATGTGGGGAATCCTTTCATGATGTATACATATCAAAATCACCACATGTACACTTTGAATATCTTACAATTTTATAAGTCAGATGTTGGTGAGCCTGTGGAGAAAGGGAAACCCTCCTACACTGTTGATGGAAATGCAAACTGGTGCAGCCACTCTGAAAACAGTATGGAGTTTCCACAAAAAGTTGAAAATAGAGCTACCCTACTGCCCAGCAATTGCACTACTCGGTATTTACCCCCAAAATAAAAATGTAGTTAGGCAGTAACCTCTTTGACATTGGCCACAGCAACTTCTTTCAAGACACGTCTCTAAAGGCAAAGGAGACAAAAGTGAAAATGAACTTCTGGGACTTCATCAAAATAAAAGGCTTCTGTACAGCAAAGGAAACAGTCAACAAAACAAAGAGGCAACCCACAGAATGGGAGAAGATATTTGCAAATGACACTACAGACAAAGGGCTGGTATCCAAGATCTATAAAGAACTACTCAAACTCAACATCCAAAAAGAAGATGAACATATCAAAAAATGGGCAAGAGACATGAAGAGGCACTTCTCCATAGAAGA
>PITA01019270.1:0-38006 GCA_004023965.1 Spilogale gracilis | reverse complement strand
TTCTTCTGTCATCGGAAAAAATTGTAGAGAATGGTATAATTTGTTACATGTTTGGTAGAATTCACAGGTGAATGTATGTGGGCCCAGTGCCTTGTTTTGTAAAGTTAATCATTCTTGATTCAATTTCTTTAATAGATATAGGCCTATACAGACTATTTCCCCCTTCATTTTTTAAAAAAAGATTTTATATATTTATCTGTGTGTGAGAGAGAGAGAGAGAGAGAGAGAGAGAGAGAGAAAGCACAAGTAGTGAGAAAGCACAGAGCAGGCAGGGCAGGCAGAGGGAGAAGCAGGCCAGGCTCCCTGCCAAGCAAGGATCCCAGCACTGGGCTTGCTCCCAAGACCATGGGATCATTACCTGAGCCGAAGGCAGACACTTAACCAACTGAGCCACCCATACATCCCATATTTCCTCCTTCATTTTTAAGAACAGTTTTGTTGGTCTTTGTGAATGGCAGCCTTTTCTTTTTTAGTACTTTGAATATACTCATTGTCTTCTGCCCTCCATGGTGTCTGATGAGAAAAGAGCTGTTCATCTTATTGAGGAGTACTTGTATACAAGTTATTTTTGTCTTACTGATCTGAAGATTCTCTCTGCTTCTGCCTCCTGACAGTTTGACTATGACATGTATAATTGCGGATCTCTTGAGTTTATCCCACATGGAATTCACTGAGTCTCTTGGATGTAAATATTTACATTTTTCATCAAATTGAGGGCGTTCTCAGCCATGGCTTCTTTGAATGTTCTTTTTGCACTTTTCTCTTTCCTCTCCTGGAATTCCCATTATGTGTCTGTTAGTATACTTGTGGTGCCCCACATGTCTCTGAGGCTCTGTTCATTTCTCTTCACTCATTTTTCTTTCTGTTCCACAGAGTGGGTTCCTCCAATTAACATAACTTCAATTTAATTGATGCTTATGCCAGCTCAAATCTGTTATTGACCTGTAGTGAATTTTTCATTTCAGTTATTGAGCTTTTCAACACCAGGATTTCTATTTGGCTCTTTTTTAGGATTTCAAACATCTTGATACTCACTGTTTGGTAAGACATCATTCTCATACTTTAATTCTTTTAGACATGGTTTTCTTTAGTTTTTTGAACATATTTATACTAATTGATTAATGTCTTTGTCCAATAAGTTCAAAATTTGAACTTTCTCAAGAATAGTTTCTATCAAGTGCTATTTTTCTTTTGCATGGGCCATACTTTACTATTTTTTTTGATTGACATTTAGACAATTTAAAGAATGAAAATATGGTAACTCTGGATATCAGATACTTGTTCTACCCCTCCAACCTAGATTTTTTTTTTGTTGCTGTTTGTTGTTGTTTCTGCTTGTCTGTTTAATGATCTTCTTGGATAAATTCTCTGAAACCTGGCTTTTTTGCTGTGTGCTACCTCTGAAGTCTCTGCTCAGTTAGCTTACTCGGTCTGCTAATGATTAGACAGAGATTTCCTTAAATGTCCTGAACTGGTACATCTTTTACCCTTTGCTAAGGGACTTATGTGTAGGTTGAGACATGTCTTCAATATTTTGGCAGTTTATAACCCCAACTTAGCTTTTAACTCCTGCTTGTGCAGATCCTCAAGGTCAGCCAGAGATGAGAAATAAGGGCCTCTCAGGGTTTTCTTGGGCATACACACACCCCTACAATGCACCTTACACATATACATTCTCAGTTATACACTGGAGCTTTTCCAATCTCTCTCTGCTCATCTCATTCCCTAGGTTTCCATTTCAAGTTTGCTGTTTGCTCTAAGAGGTATTTCCGCCTCAGGCAGCTGTGATGTTAAACAATTGCTGATTTTTTTTACACAAGTGCCCTGGTGTTAGGACTTTCCTCACTGAGCGAGCTCTGAGTCAGGTCAAATAAAGATAAGCCCAGTTAATGGAATCTTCTAGGGAGCTGCCAGACAGGTCAAACATCGACAATTTTCTGGGGATGTGGCTTTTGGGGGAGTTTTAAGCCCATTTTGTTCCATTGTAATGGCTGATAGGCTGCTGGTTTTCTCAGTTACTGTGGATCTGAGTCTGTTGGCTTTCGTGGTTATCACGGAACTGGGAAGAAGGAGATAGGAATAGGGCAAGTGGAGTGCCATAGGTTTATTGTTTTTGCTGAGATTCAGCCATTTTTCCTGAGTAAATGTTTGCCATTGCTGCAAGTTTTTGGTTAATTTCCAGAGTTTTTAAATGCTGACTTTGGACAATTTTTGCCTGTGTTCTCCTTGCCCTTACGGAGGAGCAGATTTCCGGAGGTCCTTACTCCACCATCCAGAAGTGTTTCTCCCATAAACAGTGATCTCTGAACTGTGCTGTAATATAGTGATGTGTCCAGGGCCTGCTTAGGGACAGTGAACTTTGACTCCAGAATACTGTGTTTTTTGAGTTATTGCTTTTTTCCCCTGCCTTTTTCTTATAAATGTTAGCCTGTGGGTCTTCCCACAGTGGTCCCTCTTTCCTTGTTAATATGCTACTTCCAATATGCTGTAGAGTTAATAATCAAATAGCCGAAGTGGTTAGCAATATTTTAAAATAGCTTCGGACGGTCCACTGCAATGTGTGTGGACTTTGTGACATAAGGACTGCTTACAAATCATTTTGGCTTTTTCTCTTCTGTTTTAAAAATGAGGTTTCTGGATGTCTGAATTTGGAAGTCAGTTGGTGATGCCCGAATCATGGGAGAGGGCAGCCCCTCAGTACTCCCTGCAGAGCGAGATCACGTCTGTATCAGTCTACCTAATTCTGGGGAATATGTTTAAGATGATGTCGAACAAATAGAGGAGTTTCAAGGTAAAGGTAAGTAGGATGGAGGGTGAGGAAGCTCTGAAACTATGCCATATGAGGAATAATGGGAAGAGTGGTGATATTTCATCCCAAGAGAGAAAAAACTTGGAAGAAAGGAAAAACTTACTAGAGTATAGGATAGGGCTGATATGGCAATACGGTGATTCTGTTTCCTTGCATCATACTCATACCAACTGGCATGATTATGACAAAAAAGCATAGGTTATAATGGGACAGATTCTGGCTCAGTAGAAGATACATTTCTAAAAATGAGAGCTATCCAACAATATAATTGACTAAGCATTTGTTTACTACAGCCTGGGCCTGGGGAGACAGAATTAAATAAGATAGAATTGGTTTTCTAGAGCTCCTTATAAAGGGAAAGGCCCATCCTTAGTGATTCAACTCGGACATACTATATCCGTCAAAGGACTGGGGTAATGACAGCTATGGTCCAGTTTCTAAAACTATTATTTTCAGAGTGTGAGAGACAGGTTGGAGTCCACTGGGATCCCTACAGGGCTGGCAGATGAGCTCAGGGAAAGATAAAATATTCAATATGAGTCTAGAGTCTCCAAGGAATACAGTGTATTTTTGAACTCTTGTCTCCCAGGTGTGTCTCTTTATGGTTATCATGTGAAGCTGGAAGGAAGGTAACTTTACCTTAGAGTTTTACTGACACCTAGTGGTAAATATGAGTATCAATATACTCTGAAATGTTAGAAGACCTACTGCAGCACAAAGAAAAATGTTTAAAATTTATAAAACTTATAAATGCATATAGTGATAAAAAGTTATTCATGCCTTGAACTCTTTTATCAAAAAAGATTTAAAATTGTTTAAGTGTTACCATTAAGATATTTTTATCCCAGGGGCACCTGGGTGGCTCAGTCGTTAGGGGTCTGCCTTTGGCTAGGGTCATGATCACAGGGTCCTGTGCTCAAGACTCGCATCGGACTCCCTGCTCTGCGGGAAGCCTGCTTCTCCCTCTCTCATTCCCCCTGCTTGTGTTTCTTCTCTTGCTGTGTTTCTCTCTGTCAAATAAATAAATATCTTTAAAAAAAGATATTTTTATCCTAAAGTTTCAAACTCTTTAGAAAACTTAGTATCAATAGTGTCCCTTCTAACTCACATATTTCAATTATAGTATTTTCATGCTTTATGAGACACACAAAACATCATCTAAACTATCAGTGCACTAAATTTTAATTACAAATTAATGAAAGTTCATATCACTAAACTGCAAAGGTAAATATCCTCCAAACCAAAGGGAGAATTACAGGTACCAATCCAAGATCATTAACAGTATTTTTCACTGTAGTGACTTGATTTGTAACATTCTTGCAGGAGAAGTTTGGTTCTGGTTAAATCTGGGAACCACTGCTAAGATACAATAGGTGCTAATTGGTCTGTGGGGAAATTAACCCCCTGTTTGGGCCTCTCCAGAAGGTCTTTTTTTTTTTTTTTTTAAAGATTTTATTTATTTGACAGAGAGAAACACAGCCAGAGAGGGAACACAAGCAGAGGGAGAGAGGGAGAAGCAGGCTTCCCGCTGAGCAGGGAGCCCGATGTGGGACTCGATCCCGGGTCTCCAGGATCATGACCTGAGCCGAAGGCAGTCACCTAACCAACTGAGCCACCCAGGCGCCCCTCCAGAAGGCCTTTTTGCTAAATAAATTGAGATACATGCTACAGCTCTTGAGCTGTAGAATATATATAAATACTTTGTGTAATTCACCCATAAACAAACTAGAAAAGCATAATGTACCAGGTTTTTCATAGTAAGTGAAGCATAAGTGCATTAAGATTACAGATAAAAAAATGTAGCTCTTCAAAAATGTAGCTCTTGTGGTTGATACGTTTTAATAACATGATAAGAAAATGAAAGTCTTCTAGGATAGAAGAAGTGGGTCATTAACATTTTGCTGGTTATGATACCATAACATTTTGATATGATATGAAAAGGCCACTTGCCCCACCCCAGTTATAACTTTCAAAGGAACTGTAGTCTCTAAATATGTTTCCCTTCTGCAGGTCTTCCACCCTCCCACATTTCAAAAATAAAACATGACTGATAAGCTGTTTCTTTTTCCTGATTACAAAGGCAAACCACCTATGTCTGGAGAAAGCGAGCCCAGGCTTGGCTCTGGTCACCGAGCTTCCGGTCACCAGCCCGAGCTGCTCTGAGTGACTTTCCAGGCTGTACCATACCCTTCAGCTCCGCAGAAGTCAGGACGGCTTGCACGCGATGATGCCTACACTGGAGAAAATTACTTTGACCTCCCTGACCGATTTAGTGATATGGGAATTTATCACTATCGGGGCTGACCATCTCCATAAATTACACAACATGCATTTATTACTAGTTAGCTTCTGTTAGCTTAGTGTTAGTAGAAACAATGGAAAGGAATAGAACTCATAAGAACAGTATTAACAAGTGTAGGCAAAGCCAATTTAAAGTTTCCATTCAATATTGTTTCTCCAGATAATATATAACCTGTTTCTCTAGGTTTGCTCATAGCAACAGCGACCTAACCTCTATTTTTTTTTTTTTTTAAGATTTATTAACTTATTTTGGAGAGAGAGAAAGAGAGAGAAAGAGCACGAGCGGGAGGGACTGAGGGAGAGAGAGAATCTGAAGCACACTCCCCACTGAGTGGAGAGCTGAACTCCAGGCTCCATCTCAAGACCCTGAGATCGTGACCTCAGCCGAAACCAAGACTCAGATGCTTAACTGACTGTGCCAGCCAGGTGCCCCAGACTCACCTCTTAAACATTTGTCTTTCTCTGGCATTGACTAGGATGTCAGTTAAGCTTAACCAATTTCAGCGTGGACTCTACAGATTTTCATACATTTAGTAAATGGAATTAATTCATGATATTATAGAGCACAGGTCTGGATGTTTCACTGAACATCTGCTAAGAGTTTAATGGGTTAGGCTATTGTAGAAGAGGATTAGCATTGTAGAAGATAATGGACCTCTGATCCATTTTGAAAGCATTCTTAAAATTGTAGGTATTTTAAAACCAATAAGAATAATGATTCACAGTGACCACAATTAAAAAAAAATGTCTTGCTCTTCTTGCCAAAACTAAAATCTTGTATGTTTGAGGATGTTCATAAAGACTTTAACAGCATGGAGTAAGCTAGCAATGGGAACAGGTATGATTTCAGTTTTTAAAATGCTACTAATGCAATAATTTATTTAAAGTTATTCTTTGTATCTCACAAGGGCCCAAGGTTGTTTACAAGGAAGTACAGTGGATTAGAAGGATGAAGATTTGGGTCCCAGCTTTCATCCCATTATTTACTAGGCTTGTGACTTTACAGCAAATCACTTAAAATCCCTGAGCTGCTGTTTCCTCATTTACACCCTAACTTCATTTAGCTCCACTGCTAGACCGGTACGCTCGGCTGGTCTCCTACAGGGCGCCCTGCACACGGTAGGGCATGCAGCTAATGTTTGCAGGCTGACCTAACAAGATCGGCTGAAAATGAAAATAAAAATATTGTCATGCATACCTCAGAAGGGTTGCTCTGAGGTTAAAATGATAAAGTGGTCTAATATAAGGGGAAGTGGTTTGAGAACTATATAATGCTCTATAGATACATGGTGCGTTTCTTTTTAAAAATGGAGGAGAAAGTTCTTTCTCCATCTTTAAAATGTGGGTACATTTTTGGTAACTAACTTAAAAAGAAATTAAGATAAATGTGTTAATAACAGCAAGTTATTTCAAATCACTACTTATAAATCTACAACCATTCTGAGAAAAATAGGCTTTATTTATATAAAGCTTCAGAGGACTTCAATGATTGCTTAAGATTAATATGACTTTAGGGATAAAATATTGGTGCCTGGGGCTCCTGGGTGGCTCAATTGGTTAAGCGACTGACTTCGGCTCCGGTCAGGATCCCAGGGTCTTGGGACAGAGCCCCCATCAGGCTCCCTGCTCAGCAAGGGAGTCTGCTTCTCCCTTCCCCCTGCTCATGCTCTCGCGCTCAGTCTCTCTCTTCCAAATAAATAAATAAAATCTTAAAAAAAATACCTGTGATTTTCAATAGTCCAGATAAACTCTTCAGACAAGTTCAGGTTAAAAAGTAACATGTGAATTCCATATAACACAGTCATAATATATAATAGCTCACCGTATTTTAAAAAGAGATTTATATGTACTAACGTTTAAGGTCTAAGACTGTTAGGTGAAAAATGCAAACTATACATTTATATTTGTATAAAGAAAAATGAACCCATATATTTTCTAATGTTCAAATATATATGTATATGAATGTCTTGAAAAAGGTCTAGAAGGTACATACCTAATTAAAAGAATGATAACAGTGATTATCATTCAGGAGGGGAGTGGAACTGCCTAAGGGCAGGTAGGGACTTGAGCTTTATTGGTATTGTTCAAAACGTTTTAATAGCAGGAATGTGAAAAAAAAAGACAAGAGCATATTACCAATTCATAGAATTCCTTGAGCCTTACTTGAATATTGACGATGGAAGCAGTAATGATCTATTTAGTCTTTTTTAAAAAATTTTATTTATTTAACACAGAGAGAGATCACAAGTAGGAAGAGAGAGCAAAGGAAACAGGCTCCCCGCTGAGCAGAGAGTCGGCTGCGGGCCTCGATCCCAGGACTCTGGGATCATGACCTGAGCCAGAGGCAGAGGCTTAACCACTGGGCTTTAACCCACCGAGCCACCCAGGCACAACTAAGGGTGTATGTGTTTGGTCCTTGCAAGGAGGGATCACTGAAGCTTTCATCGATGCGACATTTAGGTGTTTTTTCATGGAGCAGGTGAAATAGTCTTCCTAAAGAGCAGAAAGTCTCAGTGGCTGATAGCACCGATATCTAACATTAAATACGATACCAAAAAAACCCCCCCCACAAAACTAGAAAAATTAAGGGAAAATATATTTGTTAGTTATATTCATGGTAACAGAAAGCTTGTAATTAGACATGATTCTCATTAGAGTTACAACACAGCTTTTGGATATTCTACCATTAAATAAACGAATTAAATTTCATTTTTAATTAGTTTTATTTTTTCAACATATTTGATTTGCCCAGTCCATTAGACAATGTTGAGTAAATACAACATAATTTCCATCACCTGAGGGGACGTGCGCATCGTTACCGGATCGCTTGCAACGCCGCCTGGCGGCTGACTGGTGTCACAGCTGGAGGCTCCCCTCGGTGGCGATAGCTCTCACCTTGAGGATCTCTTTATTGTTTGTTCGTCCTCTCCTTCTTCCATGAGCTTCCTTTCTTGGGACGACATAGTGTCCACAAACCTTCCATCGCTTGGTGTTCTTTGTAGGGAGTCTCTGTCCGAAAGGGGCGTCGGTGGCTGTGACATGCTTTGTTCGAGGAATTCATCACCCATCAGTTCTCCTGTCGCTCCTGGACCAGCAGGCCTGTCCTCAGGCTTCATGTAGGGGGGCTGGTCCTCCTTATGCTCGTACATGGACAGTCTCTTCTCGACCACCTCACGAATCAACACTGAAACATGTGCAAAAATCACTGTGATGGTTCATATTTGAGTAGTTATAATGCTGACTTACAGAGGAGCATAAAGTGCTCACCAGGCCTCAGCCCTTCCCTGCGGTACTTTTGTACAAAGTCAGCACACTTAAGTTCTGTGCCACTTAATGCACTGAATTATAATTATAGTTAACGCGTGTTTTAACAGAATATAATTTATGAAGTAATGACAGGAGATATCAGTTCTGATCAAATTACACAAGAACCAAATACACTATTGAGGGTAAAAATTGGTGCCTTTGTTAATATAATTGAGATAATGAAACTTTAAAAACTAAAACTATAAAATTTAACATATTCTATTTATTCTTTCTGATGAAAAATTTCAGGACTTTTTTTTTTTTTTTTAAATTTTATTTATTTGACAGAGAGAAACACAGCGAGAGAGGGAACACAAGCAGAGGGACTGAGAGAGGGAGAAGCAGGCTTCCCGCCGAGCAGGAAGCCCGATGTGGGGCTCGATCCTGGGTCTCCAGGATCATGACCTGAGCCGAAAGCAGTCGCCCAACCAACTGAGCCACCCAGGCGCCCCCAGGAATGACTTTTTAAAAAAATATTTTTATTTAAAAAATATTTTATTTTTTACCTAGTCTCTACACCCAACACAGGGCTCAAATTTATAATCCCAAGATCAAGAGTCGAATACTGTACCAATTGGGCTGGCCAGGTGCCCCAGAAGTGATTTTTTTATTTTGAGAGAGACAGAGAGAGAGAGAGCAAGCAAGCACACTCATGAGTGTGAGGGTGGGGATGGGGTGAGAGAGGGAGAGAGAATCTTCAGCAGGCTCTATGCCCAGCACACAGCCTGATGAAGGCTTGATCTCATGATCCTGAGATAATGTCCTGAGGGGATATCGAGAGTGGGATGCAAACTGACTGAGCCACCCAGGGGCCCCCAGAAGTGCTTTTAAGCAAAATAAAAGAGCTTACTGTCAAGCACTGTTCTTCCCATCATACTGTATTCCATGGCTTTGTCAACTTCATTCATTAGCCATGGAAGGAATCCTATCTCAATATCTGTAATAAAAAAAGGTTAGTTTTGTTATAATGAAATTCAGTCATTATAATGATTTTTATGAATCATTATGGATAGGAAGAATCTGTGCTTTCTCCCTAATTGCTGAAGATTCACCAACACTGTTTTTTTAAGACAAAATGTCAAATAGACTTATATAGCATTACTTTCGCCACATTCCCTACGCATGTTCTGGTCCGTTTCCTTTCTATTGCAGTAAAAATAGTATGTTCAAAACTATGAGGTCTTCCTTGGCCTCCAGGCCTTTGGAGCTAACTGCACAGGTGCAATCTGATGTGGATGAAGGAGGCAGGGTTAGGGGGTGGGGAGAAGGAAGATGTGGGTCTGGGAGCAGAACTCCAATCCAAATGTGATGCAAACTGCTATGGTGATTAAAGAGAACCTGAAGCCTGGGGCCTAGGTGAAGTTGACCAAGAGTCAGGGGACAAGGGTCAGAAAGAAGTGCTGTTTAGAAATGGGTCAGAAACTAGGTGCTTCCATTAGTGATAAATTTGTTCTAACTAAAATGGAAATCTACTCTACTGTGTGAGCCTTTAAAAACTATGGTTCATGACAACAGACATTTTAATGTTTCAAAATAGCTTTTTTTGGGGGGGGGATGGCATCTGTTAATTTTCAGTGGGGTGATAATAGTGTACTAGGATATTACACTCACTACTAGAAATAATTTTTTAATCCGAGGCATGAAGCTCATTTTCAAGCTTCTAAATGTTCTGTAACTGACTTTTTCAGCCATTCATGAGAGGAAAAAAGTTGCCAGACTGACTGACAGCAGAGGTTTAGCTAGACCCCAGGTGGTGGCAGGGCAGCGAGGAAGGAGCACGGGATCAGGGGTCAGAGTCCAAAGCCTAACAGCTACTTGGGAGAAGGCATTTCACGTCTCTGAGCTTCAGTTTTTACTTCCAAAAAGTGGGAATTAATTTGCCCTATCTACCCCCCACCCCCATCAGGGTTACTGGGAGGGTCAACTGCTCTCGTGTATGGAAAATACTACATACATGGTGAAGTACAATATAAACGTGAACTAGTAGTTGTGTGTAATCTGACCTCTATGTATGTGTACTGACTTGAATATGTATTCAGTGAAAATTAACATTAAACTCTGCCCCACAATACTACTTGCCATTTGAAATAGGATCTGTATACAAAAGCAAGGTGCATTTAAGTGCTTTTGAACTGGCGGAAGGAGGGTGAGGAATGGCAGCTCTTACCCTTCATTTGGCGGGACAGATGAGGGTTGGGTCTTGGTGGGTGCTCACAGAGCACTGACACGTGTGAGTTCTGTACAGGTAGAGACCAGGTCTCCTCGTTTTTTATCTCCCGCACCTAGTACAGTGCCTGGGATGGTGGAAACACCTAATTAAATGAATACGTGACTTTCACTGCTGCCCCCAAAGGGTTTCTGAGTGGAATAGGAAGTCAGCTGAGAAATTATGCACATATTTTTTACATATCATGTTCCATACATATTATGACATTTAGCTCCTAAATAATCCTCATTTCACCCATGAGGAAATCGAAGGTCATAGAGCTGACATGATGAAACTCTCGTTTTTGACATCAAGTCTGTATTTCTTCCTGCTACCCAATGTTGCCGCTTAGTAAAGACAGACTGGCATCCTAAAATCATGATCTTTATAGTATATCTCTCAATAATAATGGTGCTTACTTACAACAACTATAATTGACTTTAAAACTGTGTTTTAAATATAGATTCCGATTCAACATAAACATGGGCATGGGATTATGTGGAAGCGTTGGGAGGATGCTTATTGCAGCAGTGATCCTACAACACTCCAGGAACGGACCTCTTTCAACGGGATCGTAGAAGTAGCCGCCGTCCCTGAGACTGCCAAACACGGACGGGAGGAGGTCGGCCAGGTAGCGCTGCGCGAACACTCGAGCCGCCACTTTCTGCGACGTCTCGTTGTGCTTGTAGACCACTTCCCACTGCTGCTGCTTACGCCGCTCCTGGGCACAGAAAACACCGGGTGCGCGGTTACTGAGCTGTCGCGTCCTTCCCAAACAACGACTCGAGTGAGTGCAAGAATCTGGACACATATTTGTATCCAAAAATGGACAGCAAGGAATCTATGAATGGTTCATAGTTTTCGTTCAAGATTTTAATGAATTTCAACCGCTACTGGGTATTGATTTCAAAAAAGAGATTGAGCTTACGGTAAAATTCATCTCCTGATCCATTTTTAAGTAAAATCATTTGAAGATCTACATATTATGTTTGACTATATGGATACTATCAAAGAATAATAGTTATATAAATCTGTATTATCATAATTATCAACGTGAAAATCATAGTTGCTCAGACATCTTCAGTTAAAGAACTTGGGTCAGTGGGTTGTCTCATTTGTAGGCTTTTCTAAATTCATAGAGCTCTGAAAATTACAAACCTCTCTTTTGTTGTTGCTTCTTGCAGACCAAAGGGTATCTATCTATAAAGCCAGTGAGCCGTCTCCTCTATTCCCATGTGGAAGTGGGAGCATTGATTTAGTTTCTTATGAAGTCTATTTTCAGAGTTTAAGCAAATATAAATCTAGATAATTTGTATTCATTATTTTCATAGTATATTTCCTAATAGTAAATAAACAAGTACGTTTCCTTTGATAACGATTTCCCTGATTATTTCAACAAAGCTAATTTTGCCACTATTCATTTCATATTTATAAACAGTCTTGCATTTGCAAAATCTCTATCATAGCCCTATGCCCTTTATACAGTTAATTATTCATTATGGAGAAAAACTGAAAATCCATTTGATTAGGTATTGAATAGAATATCCCCCAATCCCCCTAAACTAGGCTCTGGGAAATTATTTGAACTCTTTTAGGTGTTCAGGCACTCCTATATACTTTATCTATTTGGTGTCCAATATAGGGCAATAATTACTGCCAGACCCAGAAGACTCTTAAAGATCACTGAGCTCTGTATTTCCTAATTGAAGGTTATTAGCATATTTTATTTATTTTTAAGATTTTATTTATTCATTTGATACAGAGAGAGAGATAGTGAGAGCAGGAACACAAGCAGAGGGAGAGGCAGAGGGAGAAGCAGCCTCCCCAGTGAGCAGGGGGCCTGATGTGGGGCTTGATCCCAGGACCCTGGGATCATGACCTGAGCTGAAGGCAGACGCTTAATGACTGAGCCACCCAGGTGCCCCTCCAGAGCTTCTTAAAAGACATTTTGCATTTTACATTTCTTACATTAGTAAGAAAAGTTTTAAAATCTAGTTTTTAAAATAAGCCAATAGGGGCACCTAGGTGGTTCAGTCATTAAGTGTCTGTCTTCAGCTCAGGTCATGATCCGGGAGTCCTGGGATCGAGTCCCGCATCAGGCTCCCTGCTTGGTGAGGAATCTGCTTCTCCCTCTCTCACTCCCTCTGCTTATGTTTCTCTCTGTCAAATAAATAAATAAATAAAATCTTAAAAAAAAAAAAAAAGGCAGCTCTGGAGAATCCCAGGCATATAGGAAAGGGCCTGGCCACTGAGAAAAAGATTCAAAATTCTAAGCAGATTCTTTGCTTCTTCACCCCACCAATTTCCAATATACTCCACTTTTCCCTTCTATTTTTGGCCACTGATGTATGGCAAACCAATATATTTCCTTTGCCAGGAATCTTGATATTCAAGAATGCCTCTCGGTTGGGACAGATATAATTCATTACATTTAGAAACTTTTGGAAACTCTATTTAGGTACACTTATGTAAGCTGGTATTTAAGGAATGTGATTCTGTGCATGAAAAACCTGTGATCTACAAAAGAGGAGAAAACTGAGCAACAAATTCTTTTCTAGCATATCTGCAAAGATCTTTAGCTCTGTGACATACCACATGTGATTCAGAACATAATCTGTTGAATAGGCAAAGACTGTCTAAGAAAAAAAAATCTAGAATACTCTACTTTTTCTTCTCTGTGTCGTCTCTCTTGCTCTTCAAGTCGCTGAACTTCAGCTAATTCAACATTGCGTAACTCTTCATATGCGTGCTGACTGGCCCGCAGGTTAGCCAACTCTTCTTCTTCCATGACTTCCAGAAGAGCCTGCTCAATGGTCTTTCCCACCAGAACTTCTAGCATTGGTTTCACTTCAAGGTCAAAGTCAAAGAGCTTAAACACACAAGACAAAGCAAGTTTAAAATTTTAATCATGAACCAAATGCTCAAAGAAAAAATATCCAGAAAAGACGTAATGACAGGGTTCTATTTATTAAGGATCTTCTATGTGCCAGGCATTGTGATGGTGCTTTCTTATGGCTTCCAAAACTCACAGCACCCGGCAGGGCACATAGAATAGCAGTCAGAAATTATAAAAAAAGACTTATGTGCTCATCAAAATGAACCCTTTTAAGATTTTAAGATCAAACTCTGAAACCCAAAGGAAATATCCTTATATTTCTTAATTTTTGCCCTTTCTATTAGATATTCACTAGTTTCACTAACAGTTTGAAGAACTAAGGAACAAAGGAACAAGAATAGTGGGTATTTTGTTGGTTCCTCTTTAGGATTTAGAGTCAAAGATACCCTTTTATGTAGTTTGTGAAGACTTATTTTATTTCCCAATTTCAATGGCAGCTCCTTCAACTAAGTCTTAAATCTCATTTAAGTCATTATGCATGTAAGCACAGCCTTCTCTTCAATTTCATAAACTGGCCTATTTATGCATTCTATATTGATATGAAAATATAACTATTTTAGGATTTTTTTTCCCTAACATAGAGTATCTTCATGAAAATGATATAATTTCAAAGCAACTAATAGGGAACCTCTTTTACCAGAGATAGTATTTTTCTTTATTTGGTACAAATTTACCTTGTATCCATATATTAAGTATGCAAACACAAAAATCAGGGTGCACATATTCTAAAAATATTTCTAATGCTTCTTATTTCTGATTAGCAAAGAGGGGAAGTCAGAACATTGTAGTTCAGAATAAAACTATTATGGGTACATTTGGAAAGAAATCCAGTAAGTAGTATCTTTCTGCTTATGAAGTGGTTTGTAAGCTTTTAACTAAACCTAACTTTACCGATTTATAAAGAAGATAGAGGGAAGTCCAAATAATGTACTATACCTCTCCTTCTAGTATTTGGGTGGCCACATCTTTGCCAGTTTTGGCAGGAATAAAGAGTGGTGTTGGTGGTCTGTCCAAAAATGCATCTGTTTGGCATTCCATATCAACTTCTATGATGCGGTCAGCAATTTCTTCGAGGTATAATTCTAAGAGAATACCATATACACTGAGTTTGAAATTCTGCTCATTTCAAGCATATATGTATACTGAAACTTTAGCTCCTTCAAAACAATTAAATGGATCAGAAAAGAAGTGCTCAAGTGTGGGATTAAATTCACGCCTTGTACTAAACAGTTTTATGTATTTGGAAGAACACAGAGTCAGTTGAGAAAGCAGAGCTTTGTAATTGAAAATGGAACTAAAGAAGAACATAAAGCCTAGATGTATGTAAGATGCAAAGTATGATCGGGGAATGGAAACTTAATAATCTATCCATATAACTGAGTCTTAAGATAGTAAATGTATAAAGGTTTCAAAATTCCTGGATATTTTAAAACTTAGGCACCATGTCACTATGTTACTTGATGTTCCCTCTGGGTTCTAGATTATAAACAGATACATGAAAAACAAACTTCACTTTAGGAATAATTTATGTGAGGCAAGGGCAGTGTGGTATCATGCAAAGAACATGAAGACTGGAGTTAGATGTTAAGTATAGGACCTGGTCAAATTCCATCTTCTTAGAGCCTTAGTTTCTTTATCTGTAAAAGGGATCATAATTATTCATCACAAGGAGTCTTTAATAATAAAGGAGATACACAGGTAGAGGACTGGAATAGTCTCTAAGATGTAGGAAAACTCAAAACAAGGTGATGGCTACTGTATCACTTAATATTTTGATGGTATAAAGAAACACTAAAATTTAGCTCTCATAGAATTACAACTGCATTGGCCAAGTACAGATATATACACATTCTATACTTGGCCTCAAGGTAGTGGGGGGAAAGATATGGAATGGTTCACTTCCTTTTGTCCTAACTACCCAGCAATAACCGGTAAAGCCACTCACCATCTTGGCAAGATGCAAGGTGAATCCTAAATAGTCACATCAGTCTAAGGAAAACACCAAATGTTTTCTGATTATCAAGATTCTGACAATAACGCAGCTCAACCCTAGAGGTCCAGGTAAGCCTTCTAGCTGAGAACAGCCAGATGAGTAGGAAAGCCTGGCACTGGCTCAGCAGAGCCCCTGCGGCCTTGGGGAATGTGCACAGTGAAAGGGGAATAAAAGGAGAGAACAGAAGAGGCTGTGGGGAGAGAGGTGGAGGACTCAGATCTGGTTGAGTTCACACCTCTCAAAAGACAGATAAAATGCCAAAGTAGAACTATATTGCTCTCTTCTCCTGTAGGTCCGGCAGTGATTTATGTTGGGATATAAAAGAAAAAGTGAGAAGTAATCCCAGTTAAAGTGTGTGAAAAGGGCTAAGAGAGAACTGATTTGGTCATAAATTTCTTTTTCAACCTTAACTCATACTTCCAGCTATACTCAATATAATAATACAATACAATCTATGAATTTGTTTAATGAATGCACTCCTCCTACCATGTGACTGGGGAAGTACTGCATGGATTAACAGATACATAAGTAATATAAAAGCCAAACAAAAAATGAACTGACTTAGGAAATTGAGCAAACCCCGGAGCCATGATGCCAGTGGCATGGTCGTGTACCTGTTTGCACATCCACGTGCTTTCTGCCTTCCACGGGTTCGGGGGTTCGTGGTCTGAGCTGTTCTTGGGCTCGTTTTCTGGCAAGGGCCCTCCTCTTAGCTTGCTGCTGTCTCTGAAGCTCGAGAGGGTCAGGCTGCCCAGGCTGAGTGACAGAAAGGGCTTCTAAAATTTAGAAGGTATTTCTCAAAGCATACAGAACTGCCATTCCAGAAGTGATTCTTGGATAGCATAAGAGCATCTGTCATATAATGCTTCCTGATTATCAGTGACTTCATGACTAAAATTCTATTTGAACTTTGTCTGGTAATTATAAAGTTATCTGATGAAGCACGTAAGTAACAGTATGATTGTTGGCTGGAATAAACAGCTGCAGAATCCTATCTACTAAATTGTTTTTCCTTATTCAAGCATTTTTACCATGAATTCCTTGGATGCCTAGTAACCAAGTATACTGTAGAATTACTCAGGTACAACACATTTTAATGTGTAGTTAAGGAATTGAAAAGCACTAGGGGGGCACCTGGGTGGCTCAGTCATTAAGTGTCTGCCTTCGGCTCAGGTCATGATCCTGGAGTCCCAGGATGGAGCCCCGCATTGGGCTATCTGCTGGGGGGGGGGAAGCCTGCTTCTCCCTCTCTCACTCCTCCTGCTTGTGTTCCCTCTCTAGCTGTGTTTCTCTCTGTCAAGTAAATAAATAAAATCTTTAAAAAAAGATAATTAAAAAAAAGAAAAAGTACTAGGATTTTTTTTAAAAAATCTGAATTTCAGTTAGACAAAATTCCTGAAAAAATATATAAGGTCACAAAGGAAATAGTTTCAGTCCAAAGTCTGTCCCAGTGTACAAAACAATAGTTGATTAAGGGTTAAAAATATAATTATTTATAGTAGAGTTCTGTAATATTTAGAGGTTCTTGATTTCATATCTGTATCTCATTCTGTGGTCATTTACTGTAGTTAACCTGTCTTATCTCAAGGTAATTATGAAAAAAGAGGAGATATTTAAAAGTACTTTGCATGAAAAAATTTTAATATTTAAAATTAGAATTGTAAAATCATTTTAACTGAAATAACAATCTGGTAACATTAAAACTTATTAAAAATACCCCATAATCCTATTTTTATAATACAGTGGCCATTGTCATTTAAATGCATACAGTTTTTCTGGTTGTGATGATATCATAGATTTATTTTATTTATTTTTTTGAGAGAGGGAGAGCACATGAGTGGGGTGGGGAGGGGGAGCAGGAGAGGGAGAGAGAATCTCAAGCAGACTCCCTGCTGCGTGTGGAATCCCCGCTTGTTTCTATTTGCTAATATTTTGTTGAGGATTTTTGCATTGACATTCATGATAGCTATTGGTCTATAGCTGTCTTTGCCCTCCCTATCAGGGAAGTACTGATTAGCTGAAGTTTTCCTTCCTCTTTTATTTTCTGGAAGACATTGTGTTAAACTGTGTAAATTGTATAAAATCAATGAGAATTTTTTTAAATGTTTGGTAGAATTTTTCCAGTGAAACTATCTGGGCCTGGATATTTCTTTTTTGAAAACTTTTATTTTTTTAAATCAATTAATCAATCAATCAATTAATTAATTAATTAAAATGTTTGTTTATTTGACAGAGAAGCAGCTAGAGAGGGAACACAAGCAGGGGGAGTGGGAGAGGGAGAAGCAGGCTTCCCGCCGAGCAGGAAGCCTAATGTGGAGCTCGATCCCAGGACCCTGGGATCGTGACTTGAGCTGAAGGCAGCTGCTTAATGACTGAGCCACCCAGGTGCCCCCCCCCCTTTTTTAAAAGATTTTATTTATTTGACAGAGAAACACAGTGAGAGAGGGAACACAAGCAGGGGGAGTGAGAGAGGGAGAAACAGGCTTCCCACCGAGCAGGGAGCCCCATATGGGACTCGATCCCGGGTCTCTGGGACCATGACCTGAGCCCAAGGCAGTCGCTCAACCAATTCAGCCACCCAGGCGCCCCCAGGTGCCCCTTTTGAAAGCTTTTAAATTAGACATTCAATTTCTTTAATAGTTATTAGACAATTCAGAACATCTATTTCATGTTAGGTGAATTTTGGTAGTTTATATTTTGAAGAATTAGCCCATTTAATTTAGTTTGTTGAATTTATATAAATTTGTTTGTAGTATTCTATTATGATCCTTTATCCTTTAATAGATCCAGAATCTTAGTTATATCCCTGATATTGGCCTACTTGTTCTCTTTTTACTTTTTTCCCCTAAGATTTTATTTATTTATTTGACAGAGAGAAAGAGAGTGTGCGAGTGGTAGGGGGAGTGGGGAGGGGTAGAGGGAGAAGCAGACTCCAAGCCAAGGAGGGAGCCAGACACAGGGCTTGATCCTAGGACCATGGGATCATAGCCTGAGCTGAAGACAGGTGCTTAATCTACTGAGCCACCCATGTGGCCCTCTTTTACCTTCTCTGTTAGTTTTGCTAGAGGTTTATCAATTTTACTGATCTTTTCAAAGATAAGAAATGGCCTTTAATCTTTTCATGATTGCAGGTATGGTTATATCCTCTGATAGTCATTCTGGTATTTGCTGTTTGTGTCTTATTTCTCTTTTTTTCTTTGATAGTCTTATGAGAGGTTTATCAATTTTGTTGATTTTATTCAGAGAACCATTGATTTTCTCTATTGTTTTTGCGTACTTTTTAAAAAAAGATTTATTTATTTATTTATTTATTTATTTATTTTTTTAAAGATTTTATTTATCTGACAGAGAGAAACACAGCCAGAGAGGGAACACAAGCAGGGGGAGTGAGAGAGGGAGAAGCAGGCTTCCCGCCGAGCAGGGAACCCGATGTGGGACTCGATCCCGGGTCTCCGGGATCATGACCTGAGCCGAAGGCAGTCGCTTAACCAACTGAGCCACCCAGGCGCCCCAAGATTTATTTATTTGAGAGGGAGTGAGTGCATGCAGGTGCACATGTGTGGGGTAGGGGGGTAGGGGAGAGAATCTTCAAGCAGACCCGCTGCTAAATGTGGAGCCTGAAGTGGGGCTCAATCTTAGGACCCATGAGATCATGACCTGAGCCAAAACTAAGAATCATACACTTAACCGACTGAGCCATGCAGGTGCCCCTATTTTTTTTTTTTTTTTTTTTTTTTTGGAGAGAGAGGGAGGGCGCACACAAGTAGGGTAAGATGGTAGAGAGAGAGAATCTTAAGTGGGCTTCACACCCAGCACCAAGCCTGACTTGGGGCTCCATCTCACCACCCTAAGATTATGACCAGAGCTGAAATAAAGAGTCCCCAGAACTACCCAGGGGCCTGTATCGTTTTTACTTACATCACAATGTAAGTCATTTGTGCTTTTATCTTTATTATTTTCTTCCTTCTGCTTGCTCTGGGTTTATTTTTCTCATCTTTTCCCCATTTATTGAGGTAGGAGCTTAGATTATTGATTTGAAGTTTTTCCTCTTTAGCCTTTTTTCCATCTCAGCACTGTTTTGGCGTGAAACGCAAATTTGGATTTGTTGTATCTTCATTTAGTCCAGAGTAGTCTTTCAAAATTCCCTTTAATACTTCCTCTATGGATTATTTGGAAGCATGCTGCTTAATTTTCAAGTGTTGAAGATTTTCCTGTTATCATCTATTTTTGATTTCTAGTTTGAAATTTTGAAAGAGACATAATTACATTATGGTATGATTTCAAATATCCTAAATATATTGAGATTTGTTTTGTAATGTAGGATACGTTCTTCTTCTTCTTTTTTTAAAATCCATGATATGTTCTATTTTGGTCAATATTCCACAGATGTCTCAAAACCACATGTATTCTGGTGTGCCTGGGTGGTGCAGTCAATTAACCATCTGACTTTTGGTTTAGGTTCAGGTTATGATCTCAGGATCATGAGATCAGGTCTACTATTGGGCTCTGCACTCAGTGCAGAGTCTGTTGTCTCCCTCTCTGTATCCCTCTGCCCTTGTTCATGAGCTCTCTCTAAAATAAATAAATGAATCTTAAGAAAAAAAGCATATGTATTCTGTTGTTGTCAGGTGAAGTGTTGCATAAATGTAAATTACAACCTCTTAAAAAAAAAATTACAACCTCTTGTTTGGTGTTGGGTAGTTTTTCTATACTTTTGCTGATTTTCTGATAGATGAATGTTGCAGTCCTGAACTAAAATTGTGGATCTATTTCTCCTTCCAGTTTTAGCTCCATATATTTGAAGCTCTGTAGTTTGGTGCATATACAGTTAAGGCTGCTATATCCTCCTGGTACACTGTGACCTTTTACCATTTTGTAATGTCCTCCTTTGTCCTTGGTAATATTGTTTTATCTGTTATTTATATAGCCACAACTATTTCTTAAAAATTAATGTTTAATTTGTTTCTCTTTTCCCATCCTTTTACTTTTGACCTACCTACATCATTATAATAGTAATGAGTTGTAGACAGAACACATTTGGGACATTTTTTTTTTTTTAACCTATTTGGCCTATCAGTCTCTTAAGTGGCTTATTTAGACCATTTACATTTAAAGCATGTTAGGGCTGCATGCCATTTTACTTCTTGCTTTCTGTTTGTTCTGTTTTTAATTTTTGCTTTCTTTTTCTTTCCTTCCTGTGAATTAGTTGGAACATTTTTTAGAATTCTTTTTTTTATTTATCTGTAATAGTTCTGACTATAAGTCTTTGCACAATTTTTAAAAAAATTAGTTGCTCCAGATTTTACAATATATTATATACCTGATTACAGTCAACATTTAATACCAACATTTTACCCCTTCAAGTGGAAGGCAGAAACTTTACTCCCATTTAGATACCATTATTTTCCTTACTTTTACAATACAATCAAAATCTAATCATCTTAAATATTTTACCTACATATATTAAGCACCACATCACATGACGTTATAATTTTTCTTTAATCATCAAACACAATTTTTAAAACCCAGAAGACAGTTTATTGTATTTATCCTTATTCTCACCTATTCTATTGTTCTATCTTTCTTTCTGAAGCCCCAAGCCTCCTTCTGTTACCATTTCCTTTCTACTTGGAGAACTTCCTTTATTCTCTAAGGGTAAGTCAGCTGGTGACAAATCCTCTCGGTTTTGTTCATCTGAGAATGACTTGATTTCCTCTTTATTCCTGAAGAATGTTTTCACTGGATTGGAATTAGGGCTTGATAGTTCTTTTCTTTCAGGACTTGAAAAATACTGTGCCACTTTTTCTGGCCTTCATTATTTCACATGAAGAACCCACTGTCATTCAAATAATGGTTCCCCTTCTGGTAACATGTGTGTGTCTCCTTCTGGTAACTAACGTGTCGCTACTTTCAAGACTTTTTGATTTTGATTTTGAAGTTTGATTTTGATGTGTCTTGGTGTGAATTTCTTTAGGTTTTTCCTGCTTGGGATTCAACTGATCTATAGGTTTTTGCCTTTTGCCAAATTTGTGGAATTTTTTAAACACCATTTCTTCAAACACTTTTTTAGTCCCATGTCTTTTCTCCTCTCCGAGAGTCAGAAAACATGAATGTCAGACATTTTGTTATTGCTCCTCAGCTGTGAAGTTTTTTTTTTTTTTTTTTTTTTGTTGTTGTTGTTTGTGGTCTGTTTTCTATCTGTCTTTCAAATTGGGCAATTTCCATTGATTTGACTTTGAATTCACTTATTGTTCCTGATGTCATTTCTGATGAGTCTGTCCTGTGACTTTTTATTGGTTCATTAAAAAAAAAAAATATATATATATATATATATTTATTTATTTATTTGAGAGAGAGTGAGCGAGACAGAGAGAGAGAGATAGAGAGAGGAGCAGGGAGAGGGAGAGGAAGAAGCAGACTCCCCTCTGAGCAGGGAGCCTGACGAGGTACTCCATCCCAGGACTCTGGGATCATGATCTAAGCTGAAGGCAGTTAACCGACTGAGCCACCCAGGTGCCCCCATTTGGCTCATTTATGTATCTTCTAGTTCTTCACTAATATTTTCTGTTTTTTCATTTAAGAATGTGCATAATTATTCACTTTAGATTGAAGCATTTTTTAATGATTACTGCTTTAAAATCCTTATCAGGTAATTTCTACATCTGAGTCATGTTGGTGTTGTCATCTCTTGATCGATTTTTCTCATTCAGGTTGTGATTGCTCTGGTTCTTGGTATGATGAGTGTTTTGCTTTGTTTTGTTTTGTTTTGTTTGTATCCTGGCAATTTTGGGTGTTGGATGTGAAGTTCTGAATCTTAATCTTTTTTAGCAGGAAGTCATCCCTTTGTGTTGAAGCATGCAGGCATGGGTGGGGATGGAAGCTCAGCATCCTCTAGGACCCATGTGAAAGCAGAGGATCCGCTTGTATCAATCACCTTATGGGTGCTTGGTGGGGGTAGTATTTCAGCTCCCTGCTGTGATCCACTGATGCCAGTACTGGGGTATAGAGGAGTGGAGCTCTATTAACACTGCCTTATCTCACTTTTTTCTCTTTGTTGCTGCCAGATAGGATTGAAAATTCAGCTCCCTCCTAGCTCTGTTGCCATCACCCCAGGAAAAGCAGGGTACCAACTTGTACCATCTCTTGCCATCTCACTGCCCCTGGGTGAGAGCGGAAGGTCAGCTTCCTGCTCAGCCCTGCTGATACCGTCTCAGTGAGTGAACTGGAGCACTGATTAGTATTGCACTGCTGCTGCCGACATGGGGATGGAAGTCCAGTTCCCCACCCCGTTTTGCTGGCTTCACTGGGAAGGACAGGACAGTGTTTCCATTGGGGTTTAGCTAGAGGAGGGGTAGTAAAGACGTTTCTGTTCTGCTAGGCTACCCTTTTGCAGGCTTTTGGATAAAGGGAGGAGGTTTGTGTCTGTTGGTTATTCTGGGCAAGCTTCTCCAGCACTCTGAATGGGATGTAAGAACACTTAGGGAACTCATCACTATGTTGCTCAAATCCCGAGGTCCCGGGGAACCTGGGTGGTTCAGTCGTTAGGCATCTGCCTTCGGCTCATGTCATGATCCCAGAGTCCCGGGACTGAGCCTCGCATCAGGCTGGGGGCTGCTTGGAGGTAGGCCTGCTTCTCCCTCTCTCACTCCCCCTGCTTGTGTTCCCCCTCTAGCTAGGTTTCTGTCTGTCAAATAATAGTAAATATTTTAATTATAAATAAATAAATAAATAAATAAATAAATAAAATCTTAAAAAAAAAAAAAACCCGAGGTCTCTAGCCAGTCCATTTCCTTCTTTCCACTTCCAGAGTCTTCCTGTGTTTGCTTGTGCTATTGGCCAATTCCTGCTTGTATGGAACTGGAAGTCTCAGTCTAGAGTTTTTAGGTAAATTGTTGAATAGTTGACTAAACAACTAAAAAAAAGGTCCATCATATCATCACAATATTAATTAAAAAAACTAAAAAAAAAAGGATGATTCTCCTTTTTAGTTTAGTTCTAGGTGTGTCACTATTTGTTGCTATGGCCACAAGATGCTAAATCACATCACTATCGCATGTTTGAGCTGTTGTTTTCAAACGTTGGTCCCTGCACTGGCTGCACCAGACTGTCTAGAGAAGTTTATCAACGATGTACATTCCTGTGTCCAACCCTTGAAGGTTCTAATGCAGTAGATCCAGGGTATGGCTGAAACATACAGTATTTTTAGTGAGTTTTCTCGATGGCTTTGGTGTACATGTTTCAGAATGTCTGATGTTCCATATCTCACCATGTGGGAGTGGGCATGTATATATCATACAGTGTTTACAGATTAACTATGTTTCATTTCTGTGCCAAGAAATCATCACTCTTAATATCATGCCACATCCTAAGAAGTTCTATACCCTAGGTATTCAGCACAGGACGACCTAAAACCCAATAAATACTTGTAGGGAATTAAAGAAAATAATTTTTGATTAAATAATGAAGAGAGTATTGCAGTATGAAATAATTTAAACAAACCTAAATATGTCATAGCAATGCTACTCAGTGTTATCTGTGAACTCTTTGAACTGGTCTGTAAAAATTAGTTATAGAAATTGAGAGTAGAAGTTTAAGGCTTTTGGAGCAGTTTTAGGATTTCTGTTAATCTAACAAAATATGGGAAATTTTGTATTTTTTTTATAAAGATTTTATTTTTTTGACAGCGAGAAACACAGCCAGAGAGGGAACACAAGCAGGGGGAGTGAGAGAGGGAGAAGCAGGTTTCCCGCCAAGCAGGGAGCCTGATGTGGGGCTCGATCCCGGGTCTCCGGGATCATGACCTGAGCCGAAGGCAGTCACTTAACCAACTGAGCCACCCAGGTGCCCCTGTATTTTTTAATTATTGTTTTTAATTGTGGTAAAGGACACATTAAACTTACCATCTTAGCCATTTTTTAGTGTAGGAGCCTGTGGCATTAACTGCATTCACACTGTTGTACAACTATTACCACCATCCATCTCCAGACTCTTCATTTTGCAACACTGAACCTCTGTATCCATTAAGCACTAACTCCCTATTCCTCCACTTCCTTAATCCCTGGCACCCACCATCAGCTTTGTATTTTGCATGTCTTTTTTTAGATTTAATTTTTCTAGTAATCTATCAGTACTTTATTTTGTAACTGTTTTAGTTTGCAGCCAATTAGAAATTAAAACAAACAAATTGGTCCTTCAGCACAAGTAGTTTGAAAAACTGTGTTAGAATAGTCAAATTAGGGCGCCTGAGTGGCTCAGTGGGCTAAAGCCTCTGCCTTCAGCTCAGGTCATGATCTCAGGGTCCTGGGATCGAGACCCACATTGGGCTCTCTGCTCGGCGGACAGCCTGCTTCCTCCTCTCTCTCTGCCTGACTCTCTGCCTACTTGTGATCTCTCTGTCAAATAAATAAATAAAAATAAAAGAATAGTCAAATTATACTTACCAGTAGTCCTGTCTGTAGAGCGTAAGTGTTGCCTCGGATCACCCTTCTGTCATACATTATGTTTCCGTAATGTATAGGTTCTTCAGCTCTGTAAAACAGAAAATTCTAAGTAACTATTGTAATGTCTTCGTCTATGCAGTTAACTCCTTTTTAATTGGATTTAGACTAAGATACAAATGTTTCTGAAAATAGATTTTTGTTTAGGCCATGGCAGTCCATGACAAATGACTACCATTTATGGAATGCTTATTATACGCCAAGCCCTTCCCATATTTTATTTATTGTTCACAATAACCTTTTTCAAGTTGGGAACTATGATTCCCACCTGACAGAAGAGGTAGGAGATTCAGAAAGGAATGTGCCCAAGGTTACCTAGCTAGTAAGTGGCAGAGCTGGATTTAGGGCTTAAATCTGTTAGACTACTTGACACATGTGAAATGGACCGTTGGAAAGGGGGCTGCCTTAAAGTACTGACAGTAATTGGAGTCAAGGATTGAAAAGAGTCACAGAATTAGGCTTAAAAAGAAAATAAGTTAAATTTCTTGTTGTTTCTTTAACCTCAAAGATATATTGTTAAAATGATATTGTTTTAAATTTTAATAAAATTTTAATTTTGGGGATCAGAATATCAATAGTGAAAACCATAGAGTTGATGTTTTCATTCAAAGTTCTTTAAATGATATCCTATATGTAGCTATGAAATCAAATATTGACCTATAGCAGTAACAGTACTCTACCAGAAATGATTTTGAGAGGGATCGTAAGTTGCTTTTTTAAATCATATATTAAAACCACTGTTGGATAACCTGACTTCATATTACTTAAAAACCAGGCATGCAACGCTGCTCATACTTGCTCTCTGGGCAGTGGTTAGCTCAGCTGGTCACGCCTTCACTAAAGCACTCTTTTTTTCTAGTCGCTGTGATACAACCACAGTCTTTGGATTGTTTTCCTAGGACTTGTCTTTCTCAGCCTTTGTTTGCTGGCTCCTCCTAATCTGGAGGATTTCTTCAGAGCTAGACTTTCGCTTGCCCTTCATTGAACTCATCCATTCTCACAGCTTTACTCCTAATCCATATACCTAAAACTCCCAATTTTATTTTACCTTTAGCTCAGACCTCTCCTCTGAGCTCCAGGAATGTATAATAAATTAATTATCAATTGGATATACATTGGTTATACTCTTATTCTCTTAACTGTCTGGAACAACATTTTTCTCAGAATTTGTCCTATATATAGTACCCAGTGATCTTTTAAAATAGAAAAAATCTAAAGGATGCTCACTTGATTAAAACCCCTTAGTGCTAATGAACATAATAATGAGGAAAAATTTTGGTTTTGATTTCACACTATCAAAAGCCAAAAAGAAAGAAAGATCCATAACACCTATTGCTGGTGAGGATGTAGGGAAAAATATGTTTAAACATTACTAAAGAAAAGGCATAGTGTTCCATCTGTTCATGTTAAAAATATACATGACCTAACAATCCCATCCCAGGAATCTGTTTCATAGAAATAAAAGGGCCAGCACATAAAGTTGTTTATTGAAATCTTCCTCTTTGTTGTAAAAACTTGAAGCAAACCAAATACCAATCAAAAATGGAAAATTTTAAGAATGCATAGTACATCCGTACCCTAGAAATATCATGCTATTAAAAATAACTGGAGCGGGGCGCCTGGGTGGCTCAGTTGGTTAAGCGACTGCCTTCGGCTCAGGTCATGATCCCGGAGACCTGGGATCGAGCCCCACATCGGGCTCCCTGCTCGGTGGGAGGCCTGCTTCTCCCTCTCTCACTCCCCCTGCTTGTGTTCCCTCTCTGGCTGTGTTTCTCTCTGTCAAATAAATAAAATCTTTAAAAAAAAAAATAACTGGAGGGATTTCCACAAAGAATTAAGTAAGAAAAGGAAGATGTTGAGACTTGTGTATAATGTTAGCATTGCTACGAGGTAGACAAAACCCGTGTGTACTTCTTTGTATTTATATGTTCTTTTTTTAAAAAAAGATTTTATTTATTCATTTGACAGAGAGAGAGAGAGAGAGAGAGAGAGAGAGAGATATCACAGGCAGGCAGAGAGGCAGGCAGAGAGAGAGAGGAGGAAGCAAGCTTCCTGCTGAGCAGAGAGCAGGATGTGGGCTTATATCTCAGGACCCTGAGATCATGACCTGAGCTGAAGGCATTTAACCCACTGGGCCACCCAGGCGCCATATATTTATATATTCGTACATAAAATGTGAGTGTGGAGAAAAGTACAGAAACATTCATGTAAGGGCATTAAAACAGTTTACCTTGGGGGCAGAAGGGAAAGAACAACTTCACAAGGGAAGGGGGTTGGGGACTAAGAATGTACCCAAGCATGAACCACAAGAGTCTAGTTATATAAAATTAAATATGTGTGACATATATATATATATATATATATATATATATATGTAAAGAAATTAGAAAAAAAAGAATTAGAGGTTATAAAAAAGGGGGAAGTTAATTGTAGATTAATATGTGTAGTATGATTCAATTTTGGAAATAAACCTCCTATATAAATGGTATGGAGGTGTAAAAGAATGATACAAGAATTGTTAAGGGAAGTGGGAATAGAGGTGAGTGGGAGATAACTTGCCCTTTCCACCTTATTTTATATTTTTCATTGCTTCGCAAGCATATATTACTTTTATAAATTGAAAATCACCACTAAGGATAATTTAAAACTGAGAAATCAAATACACATGCATATATATACACATACTCCTTCCAATGGCTTTAATTAACAGATTGCTTTAATAAAAGCAAGGTCCTGCAACTTGCTTATCAACTAGCTATAAAAAAAATCATTCCTAATGAACCACCATTGATTCTTATTTCGTTTTTTTGGTGTAATTTAATAGTAATGATTTGTAAGCCACAACTTAAAGCCACCAGAAAGTGTTTTTAAATAGAACCCTTTTATAATATAAATAATCCCTCTGTAAATTTAAATTTTCTCGGGAGCTCAGTCAGTTAAGTATCTGCCTTCGGTTCAGGTCATGATCCCAGGGTCCTGGGAGAGAGACCCACCTCTGGTTTCCCTGCTTAGTGGGGAGCCTGCGTCTCCCTTTCCTCCCCGCTGGTGCTCTCTCTATCTCTGTCGCTATCTCTGTCTTTCTCAAATAAATACATGAAATTTTTTTAAAAAATTTTAAATCGTCCATTTTGGTTTTTTTAAAGTGACAGGTATTTCTTACTTAAAAAAGTCTTTATTTGCCATAATAAGATAATCACGAATTTAGACTGTTTGAAATACGCATCAAGAATTACTTGGCTGATGTGTTCAATCATTAATTCAACAATTTGTGTGAGTGCTTCCTGTATGTGAGGAACAATCCCGGATGGACAAAAGACACAACTGTTCCAGCTTCCGTGGAGTCTGCATTCTTGCGAAGTTCTGTTGGTTTCAAAATTTGAGGCTATAGAAAGAACTACAAGCTTTAGAAAGGCCCGCAAACATTATTATGGGTAATAATGAAGTGGCTATTTGAATATTTGCAAATAAATACTCATTAATATAAACATACAATTTGGGGTTCAGCATGGAAGGATAAAAGACTGGTGTGGAAAGAGCTCTAGGTGGCTGTCATTCTGGACGTGCCACAGTGTCTGACACCTTTGTCCCTGTTTCTCCATTTGCATAATGGAGTTATTAAAGCAACTTCCCAGTACTGTGGACTAAGGACGAAAATGTACACGAATGCCACTAGTGAGGTGCATACAGTTGGCCTACAGTAGGTAGCTGACTCAAACGTTGTGAAACCAGTGGGTTTCCTGTACATGTTAATCGATCAGGCCAGCAACTCATTATCACTAAAAGTTCATTAACGGGAGCCGCCCGTGCCCCTCTTGCTTCACTCCTCCACGCCACGGGAGAGTTCTTTAGGGAAGAAATTTTATTTCGGCAGGGTGGGAGAGGGGAAAGCAGCACAGGTAAGTTTGCCAGGGCGAAGGGGCCCGCATCCCGCGACGGCGGGACGGGGAGAGATGGAGATCACACAGGGGCTGGTTGCTCACTCACGGCTGCATTACGCTGTCCCGGTAACGGCGGCGCTGGCAGGGCAGGGCCCGGGGCCGGCTGGTGTAGGTGTAGGTGCCCATGGCTGGGGAGGTGCGGTCAGTGAGCCTGGCGGCGACGCCAGGCGCCGGGTCGCTTCGCTTCCGGTGGAGACTGGCTTTCAGGCAGGTGGGCGCTAAGTGGTCGTTGGAGCCGGAGACGTGCCCGTAGTGCCAAGGGCAGGGATTCCGCGGCGCAAGGAGAGGGGGCAAGAAGGAAGGCTGGCGGGACGGAAGGTTGCCGGGACAAGAGGTGGGAGCTACGCTCGGCTTGCTCCAGGGAACACTGAGCCAGCCGAAGACGCCCGCTTCGGTTGCCCAGCAACCCGGAGTTCCGCCTAGGGGCGGGACCTCCCGGCAGTTCCGGTCGGCGGTTTTCGCGGGAAGGCCGGACCTCCGGGGCACTTCCGGCCCTTGGCTCCGCCCGTCGGCCCCTCCCCCGCGCCTGCGGGTTAGTAAAACTCTCGGGGTCGAGTCGGGTTTGGGGGCTTCCGGGAACTGGGCTAGCACCCCGGCGGCTCTCGATCCCGCTTTGGAGTGTGGCTGTGCGGGGTTGATGGCGCCATTCTTCCAGGCCCACGTGCTCCCGTTCCTTAAGGGGCGCCCTCGGCTCTTTGTGCTCCTGCCACTGCCGCCGCTCCGCTGTCCCGGGCAGCTCACTTGTGATGGCACCCACGTGGCACCCGGGCTCCCAGCTCTGTTACGTGCTAGGGCGCGGCGAGGCCTTCTTGGTGCCTCCCCGCACCGCCGCCTCTCCACTTTGGACTGCGGGCCGCCGCCGCGCTGCGCAGCAGTGTCTGCGTTTCCTCGCTCCCCTTTTCCTCTTACCCTTGGGTTGCTAGCACCTCAGTGGATCCTCGGTTGTGCGACAGGCGCGCCCCGCAGACATCTAGTTTTGACAAAGGAGTGGGTGCTTTGTTGAGTCTTTATATTAGGCCACCTGGATCTTCATCTGTCAGACCCCAGACTCAAGAACGAAGCGTCATGGAGCCGGTCTGCGCTTAGAAGTGCCGACACTTTTGTTTTAGTATTACCAATGTTAATATTACAGTTTGTGTAAGTGAAGTGTATGTATCCCTGAATGATCAGTTATTTGCACCTGCTTCACTCCTTCAGCAGCTAAGTTCTTTCTGGTTTTGAATCCAGTTTCTGCGGCCGTACCAAGCCCCCACACCCTCCAGCAAGTTAATGCTTTTGTGCTTCATTTTCCTCATCTGTAAAATGGGGGTAATAGAATTTATGTTAGGGTTCGTCATGAGGATTAAAAGCATTAAAAAGTTAAAAATACTTAGAACTGTGTCTGGTAAGCGATGGGCCATTGTAATAAGATCTAGATTCCTCCTGCACTTTGAAGATTAAGATCTAAAGCCAGTGTGTAGGTATATCAATAACCTAACATAAAGGGGCTTGGTAAGTGCTAGAGGTAAACACTGCATGAAAATTTTAGGTCTGTTCACTTAATTTTGAGGGAATTTATGAAAGGGCTACAGGAGAAAGTGATATTTTAATTCTGTTTGATGGGTGGCAGTGTTTTGACTGGTGAGAGTCTTGGGGACATTCGGAATGGCTTGATCAGAGGCTCAAAAGCCAACGGTCCTTGGAGAACTCTCAGTGAGTAAAATACATATGTTAGATAATTATAAGAGTTAAGGATAAAACTCAGGCTGGGAGGTGATAGAGGTGGAGGGGCACCTAGAAAGTTCAGATTGGTCAGGAAAGGCTTCACTGAGAAGGTTATATTTGAGTAAGGATGTGAAGGAGGTGGGGCAATGAGACTTAACATCCCAAGAAGCAGTTAGTGCAAAGTTCTAAGGCAGGTACAAACCAGATGTGTTTTAAGTAAGTCTAAGGAGGTTAGGATGGGTAGGGCAGAGGAGAGCATTAGGAGATGAAGTCAGAGGTAATGAATTCAGATTGTTGTGCCTTGCAGGTCAGTGTAAAGACAAATTTTTACTCTGAGTTTAAAAACCCCAAAGGGTTTTGAGTAGAAGCTTGACATTATGCAGGAGTTGGGTGCTGCGGGAGAGAGGAAGGCCAGAGGGAAAGGAAGAAGCAGGCCCCACTGAGCCAGCCTGAAGACGTGAGGTTCCTTGCCAGGACCCTAAGATCATGCCCCGAGCTGAAGGCAGGCACATAACCCAATGAGCCACCCAGGTGCCCTGACCTAACTTAATTTTTTTTAAAAAAGCATTTCTATTCTAGTTGCTGGGTTGAGACTAGACTGAAGCAGGGCAAAGCAGAAGCAGAGAGACCAAATCGAACCAGTAAGCCTGGCTCAGAAAGTGGCTTGGATCAGGGACCAGGCAATGGAAGGGTGAGATGTGGTCAGAGACTCCTGAATCCATTTTGAAGGTAGATACAGACGGATTAGCAATGAAACACTAGAGAAGGAAAGGAGTTAAAGGTCACTGTAAAGTTTTTTGATAAGATGTTAAACATTGTGTAGAAAAAAAAATGCAGAGAGGTTCTGGCTGATGTTCTCTATTTCTGGAGGATTTAATTTTATTCTGGTTGGCAATTAGAGTAGGGGTAGATGACCTTTAATCAAGAATTCAGGCATTGGGAGCGCTGATTACTTTCTGGTTTGCCCGGATCCCAGAGCAGAAGCCTTTAGGAATCAGCAGAAAGCCTACATTATTCAACAGGTACCCATCTCTGGGGACCTTGAACTCCAGTTTTTGTATTCCCAAGTCCATGAGGTTATTGAAAGGTCGGCTTGCCTTTTTAGCCACTTTGCACTGTCTTGGTTTCTTGATATCTCGTGTCCTTGCAGCTTAGAATTCAGGAAATACCTTAGGGATTAAAGCCAAACAAATTGTCAGGCTTATTTCTCCGTGAACTCACTTTGTCTGGGATGTTGTTCCTTCAAGTTCTGTCTGTAATTCTCAAGTATAACTTTTTATCTGCCCGGATCTGAAAGACTCCTGACACTTCTGACCACTGCTTTCTGTTTGCCCATAAATTTTATGTCCTGCTCTGAAACTCAGCAAAAATGCCCCAGGATAAAGGCAATGGAGAAGTTGTGTATCCCTATGTATTTTTCTTTCTCTCTGGGATCCCAGTTCCTCATTTCCTCACTGGCTTGGTCATTCTCTAGTGCCTTCAGACAGTCTTTGTGGTTCTTATTTTTGTTTATTTTGGTTTTAGTTTCAGCCTTTACAGTTGTTCCTGTAAGAGGGTTGTCTTACGCTCAGTCTTAGCTAGAAGCTACACCAAGAACGGAGCTTCCGTTTCCTGACAGAGAGAACAGTGGAGAGGAGCAGGTTTTAGAGAGAGCATTTTTGGGAGGGAATCAGTTTGGGGTACATTGAGCTTGAAAGACATGCTACTCATTCAAGTGGAGGTGTTGACATAGGAGTCTGGGGCCTCAGGGGATCTGTCCAGAGTAGAGATCCAGATTTTTGGATTAATGGGGTAAAGATGCTATTTAAAACCAGGAGACTTGGTGAGACTGCTGAGTGTAGAGAGAAGACAGATGAGCCCTGAGCATTGTTGGAGGCTAGAGAGATGAAGAATGATCAACAAAGGATCCTGGCAAAGAATGGCCCGAGAGAAGAAATTGCAGAAAGTCTGGTCCCTGGGAATCAAGTGATGGAAGTGTTTCGAGGAGTAAGGAGAAAGGCTGATTTTCTGCTCATCCTTTTAGCCACGGCTCCTGTCGTTTTCTCCAGGAACACATTTCTGAAACCTTTAACTGGGGCTGACATAGTCCTCGATCATATTTTCATCTTTTATTTACCACGTGGCATTTATAATAACTTCTTAACATGTTTGCCTCCACAACTAGGCTATGAGTTTCTTGAGCATAAGAATTGGCCTTACCTCATGGCTTAGTGTCTGATTCTAATAGTTTATTGAATGAATGAATGAATTGCACAGGTTTATCCAAGAAAAGAAGGGGGAGCTTCTTTTCCTTTTAGAGTATGAAAATGAGTGAATGGCTATAGTTTCTGAAATATTTCTTTTTTTTAAAGGTTTTATTATTTTGTAAATAATCTCTACACCCAATGTGGGGCTCAAACTCACAACCCTGAGATCAAGAGTTACACGCTCTTCTGACTGAGCCAGCCAGACGTCCCTGCAATATTTCTAAGCACAGGTAAGAGAAAGTAAGAGAGAGAACTTATGGCACTGCTTATTCAACAAGCATCAAGCACCTTCCTTGTTCCAGGCACTTTAGTAAGAACTAGGAATAGATGCCGAGGGAGACTGATAAGGGGCAAATGAATTAAAAAGAGAAAACGATTTTATGAAATGATAAAAGCTGTGATGAAAATACAGCAGGCGTTAGGACAGGGAGTGCCTTAGCCCTGCTTTAGATTGACTGCATAAAAAGGCTGAGAAGGCAGTAATTTAATGTGAGACCTGGATGCCATAGGTCGGAGCAGACTATATGGAGTTGTGAGGGAGAGCAGTGTAGGCCGAGGGGAGTAGCTGGTGCACTGTCCTGAAGGCAGGAGGAAAACTGTCATGTTTCAGTAAAAGAAGGAAGGCCAGTGTGTCTAGCACATGGAAAACAAGAGGAAGAGTTGTTGGAAGTGTTTTTAGATGTAGATAGGCAGCTACTCAGGGAAGGCCTTGTAGAATGGGGAAGATTGGATTATGGGGAGCCATTCAAGGGTTTTAAGGTGGGAAGACAATAGATTCTGAGTTCTCAAAGATCACTGATTGCCTTGTGAAGAATGGATTGTAAGAGGTGAAGAGTAAACTAGTCAGGAAGTTGCTGCAGCTAAGAGAGGGGAATGCAGCTTGAGTAAGGGGGATTGTAGGGAAAAATGGGGAGAAAGGCACCTTGGGGATATTTTGAAGGATGAGTCCAGATAACTTACTGATTGATTAGATAGGGGGCTAGGAATAGAGGAAGAAAAATGACCTCTAAGTTTTTGACTTGAGCAGAATAAACACGATAATCATGTCTACTGAGATGTTGTCAATGGGGTGGAAGAAGCAGGAAGTTGAGAGTCCCGTTGGGCCGTGTTAATTTTGAGAGGCTATTGGACATCAAACAGGTGTGTCAGGTTGGGAGGTTGGAGATGTGAGGTTGGAGTTCAGTGGAAAGGTTGGTGCCAGGATTCTTAGTTTGGACCCTGTGAGCACTGGGATGGCTCGAGCGGCTTTAGAGGTAGGAGGGGAGCAGTGTAGCCTTGCTGAAGCCTAGGGTTTCAGAGCAGCAGGCTCCACCCGGCCTGACAGTATGAGGGCTTAAGTAAGATCAGAACCGAGAATAACCATTGGGTCTGCCCATGAGGACAGTATCTGTGAACTTGACAATCACAGCAGTTTTGGGACGTGGGGACTGAAGCTCAAGTAGAGCACTTTGAAAAGAAATCTAGTTATGAGGAGAACCTATAACCTTAGATGATTCCTTTCATAATTTTTGCTGTTGTCATAACCACTTAATAAGGCCCTGGGACAAGTCTGTCAAGAGGACATGGGTGGTAGTAGTGCACGACTTCATACGTTTTTGCCACAAGGTGTCACTAATTCTTTGTTAGCTTTTAGTAAGTGAAGTTCTAGCGGCACTCGCAGACCTCGACAAAATCACATCAACGAAATAGACCAAGTAGAAAGTAGATCTTGACATTGTGGATGGATTTCCTTTCTAGAGCCCGTCTCTGTAGCATATTTGACACACATATTGGACACACGTGGACCCACGCACGGAGCAGTAGGCTAGGAGTGAACACACCAGGGGGTAGTGGGAGGTTGGGGGGCGGGTATAGAGCCCGGGGTGTCTACACTCCCCCACTCTGGGAGACCCCAGCTCAAGTCCAGCTTTGCACCTGCATGCTGTGTGACTCAGGCAAAATTTAAACGATTCTTTGTCTTATTGAAAAAGACAACATTTTTTTTTGGTTGTTATTTTAACGTAATACTATCTCTGTGGTCGATGCTGCTTTACCCCTCTCACTCAGTGATTTTTATGTGTCCAAAGAGAACGTGTGTAGCAGTATTTAGACAACTGTGAAGAGCTGTGTAACTATAAGATTTAAAAATTATAAAAATTGTTTATGCCCAACTTTATAGCAAAACAGGTATAATGCGGTTATATTAGTGAAGGTTGGGTTGCAGAGTGTTTCAGAGTTTATAAGGGTAGTTCATATGACATCAGGAATGGTGGTGCCATGGGGGGAATAATGGGGGGGCTTTGAATTGTACACTCCTACTCTACTCTTTGCTTCCGTCCAGTGTCTTTCTTCTCTCTGGCTCTAACCTGCCTCCTCTACCTGATGGGGAACATTTTGATACTATGAAATGGTTGTAGGATGTGCACATTAACAGGGTCCGTGGTCAAAGGAAGGAGGCTGATACAAAAGTGAAGGTCAAGCAAAGCTTTATTTCACGTGAAGCATTGAGAATGATACTGGCCCGGGCCAAGGGTCGCCTCTCAGGGGAGAGAGACCAGCCATGCCTATTCTTACAGGCTACCTTTTATAGGGGAAAACCGCACCCGACTCCCATAGCTTGCCTGAATTAATTTGCATCTCCATTGCTCCTGGAACCCTGAGGTTGAGGGCATTTGGGCATTCCCACCTGGGCCCAAGTCCTGGTTCTTAATTTGCATCTTGAGGTTAAGGAGGTTAACTGATTGGGCATCTTCCCCAATCTGGCTCACTTTTGTTGTCCAGGGGTTGTTTGCCCATATTTCCTGGAGATATTTTTCTGAGTTAACAGAAAAAGGTCCTTACACACATGACAATATCCTATAGGTTGAGAAGGTAAGAAGGCAGAGCTGGAGAAGTAGATGCCATACAATAACCTTGATTTTGGTGAAGAGAATATGAATTTCAATTTTATGAAAGCCAATGTCAGTTAATACTAACCTTCAAGTTTAAAAAACTAAGACCCAAATGTTCTGAAACAGACCCTAATATCCTAGGGTCTGCACATCTTTAATTTTTAAAATTGGACCCCATTACATCATTATTTTTTTCTTTAAGAAATTAACATTACAAAGTGTTAAAAGGATAGATGCACATAATTTTAAGAGTAAAAAAATGAAAATTTACCTAAAATAAAAAGAGTTATAATTTTTCAAAAAAATCTTCACTTATAAAATTTCACAATGTAATTCTTCTAAAAGGAAATGAGATCTGAGATATATGTTAATATAAGAACCTGTTTTTACAAAACTCTTCATGAATATACACACTGATATGAGGCATACTTGCTAGATATGATATATATATTCAACTTCTCAATCTAAACAAATATGCTAATTGATATTAACAAAAAGTCGTAACTAGAACCATTACTAAATATTTTTCTGCTATGCATTAATGAGTCACAAGTCACTTTGGTTACCTGAGATCTTACCGGAAAATAAATTCTCGGGACCTGGATTCCCTCAGCAAGAGCAGAAGCCAGTTTTCATACATGTTCTTGTCTTGAATGAATGGAGTCTCTCAGCCTTGAGATTCTTTTGAAATCCAGGTAATGGAGACACTGGTAGGTGAGTCCCCTGGCTGCTGAAAGGGAGGCATCTCAAAAGTGGGGACCATTCTCTTTCCTGGGAGGCTGCTGTCTCCCTCCTGGCCATACAGCTTACCTGATGTCTTAGAATACTAATAACATTGGCTATTTGTGCTTTATTGTGCTTTAGTGTATATGCGTCTCAGCAAGGTCTGTGCATATTCTGATGTATTTAGGTCTCTTCGATAAGAATTCTCTAATATATATGGGCATAGTGAAGTCTCGAAACTGTGTTTCAGTGTGCTTCTTGAAATAATCTAATAACGTCCGTGTCCCTGAGGTTTGTTTAACAAGACGGGGTCAAGGACTCCTGGCTTAAAATGGCATTGACCAAAGGGGAAGGGTCTTCCAACTTTGAACTAAATATCCAGGACAGCAGGGGTAGGGTGTGTCCCATTTCTGTCTTGCAGCGGGTGTAGACAAGGGGGGGGGATGGAAGTTGGGCATAACAGGGTGGGTTTTAGCTTGAGAAGGAGGTTTCAGACACACCCAGGTAGGGAGAGTGAGGCCAGGGGCCAGAATGATGTGTCTGCTGGTAAACACCAGGTGTGGATTTATTTCCTTTCTTGGAAGGTGGGAGTGAGGAGAAGGCAGAGGAAGAAGAGGAGAAACGTGAAGAGAGGGGGGAAGTGTTCTGGGGAAAAGTACCACGTGTGAAGACCTCAAGTACGAGAATGCCTGGAATTTTGGGGAGTTGAGAGCTCAACATGTCTGAATCAGTGCAAAGCAGAGTATCAAGAAATACAGGATTCATGGAAAATTAAAGATGCAGTAACAGAGTTCATTCAGTTCTACATACTAGAGGATGTTGTCAAGTGTCAAATCAGTCATTTGAAGAACATATTGAGAAAGGTTCTCAGAATCTTGAGGAAAAGATTACAGATATGAACCCGGCATGGGAGGTGATGTTTATAGAGGGGATAACAGTTCAATCTATGATCCTGTTCTTACAGGAAAATAAAAGCAACAGTTAAGACTTAATTTAACACATGTTTCCTAAATACACAGATCAAGAAGGTTCACGCATTCCAAGAAAAAGAATGGCAACACTTTTATATTACAAGGACAAAGGGAAAGGGACATTATGAGCGTTTAGGCAAAAAGAAGCAAGAAATAAAAATCCCACTGGCTTTAGAGTTTTCTGCAATATCCAAGATCAATAGACAAATGACATCTAATAGTTTTCAGGGGAAAGTGCTGGGAACACCTATTAACCAAAGTCTATTGTCTTTCAGGGCAATAGTGTTTGCTTCAGATTTGCACAGCATTAGGGGCCATTCTGTCCTTTTGTTAAAAAATGCTTGAAGGCGAAAATGAACTTCTGGGACTTCATCAAAATAAAAAGCTTCTGTACAGCAAAGGAAACAATCAACAAAACAAAGAGGCAACCCACAGAATGGGAGAAGATATTTGCAAATGACACTACAGACAAAGGGCTGGTATCCAAGATCTATAAAGAACTACTCAAACTCAACACCCAAAAAGAAGATGAACACATCAAAAAAT
>PITA01019269.1:0-38052 GCA_004023965.1 Spilogale gracilis | reverse complement strand
TCCCAAAAAGATACCAGATGACTCTTTGTAATAGCACTCCTACTCTTCCCCCTCATCATTTTTTCTGGTCCAATTTCCCTTCTTCCACCTTGCTTCAGACAAGCTGGTTTCCCTCCTGTCCCTCAAATATCCCAGTACTTCGAGTCAGAGCCTTTGTACCTGTTGCTCCTCCCCTCTCCACCCCCCCCCACCCCCGGGATCTACCCAACCTCAAACTTAGCTAAAGAAAACTTGTCTCCTTTGAACTGCATTGCATTTTGTTCATGTTCATGCCATGATAGTGTGATCACTCCACCCTCTCCCCTCTTTCATATCTTTACTGAAACAGCAATTCTTAAAGAGGCCTTAAAAATCAGTCTCTATCATAAACCCCACATTATCTCTTCCATAGACTCATTGTCATTCTGCACATCCAATTTGCTTAGTGTCCTTCTCCCTCAAGTATGAACTCTGATTCATAAGAGTAGAGTGTCTCCTGTTCCTAGAACTGTATATCTAACACATGCTTGATACTTAATAAATACTGCTTGAGTAGATACTAAGACAAATAGACTTTAGCTAAACCTTTGCCTACCTTCAAGGTTACTTTTTCTCAATGGCTCTTCTCTCAACTACATACAATCAAAATAAATGGAAGCTTGTCTTTCCATCTCTAAAAACATCTGTTTTCTTTGGCATACTGAATGCTCACAGCTAGCAGACTACTCACAAGTGCACCCACTCACTTTTTCTTCGTCATTTTATTGTATGGTTAAGAAGAATCAGTTGTGTTTGTTGCCAAATCTATGTCTATTGCATTTGTTGTAATTATACAACTTCATTAAATATTCATATGCCTCTAGACTATGGATCTGAAAATAGAGTGTATCACTATGCAAATGCCATTGAAGTATTTAGTAAGACTCAGTAAGGACAAATTGCTCCCCCTCCCAAAAAAAATGACAGATTTGATAATCAAATATTTTTAAATTAACCATAAAAATAAATAAGGTGTTGCACTCATTGCTTTAAAAAATGCTTTTAAGTGCTTAACTCCACCCCTTACCTAAAAAAACTCTGGAAATTACAAATGATTCAATATGGCGCTAATTTATGAAAGAGAAATAAATCATAAGAAACTTCAATCTCCAAAAACATGACCTTAGTCCTACTCAAAATGTACATTTTCCATGTTTAAAGTTAAAACAAAATGGGTATCGTTATAGACAGATACAGATATACTTCTTAAAAATAAGCGACTTTGTTAAGTGACTTATCACTAGTAATAATAGTAATAAAAAATACATATACTCTTTCTGCCTCTTAGTTTTATTATCAACAAAAAGGAGAAAATACTACTTGTGTTGCCTACAATGAAGCTCTTTTGTGAGAATAAAATAAAGTTACATATCACAAAGTGTCCTGGAAAGCTATTAAAGATGTAAGCTGCTGTTATAATTAAATGGATTTAAGGAAAAGCTGAAAGTAATAAAAGACACCTTTCCTTCCTCATTCCCCTTAGACATATTCTTTTCTGGAATTATCGAGGCATTTTCACATAATACTGTTCTAAACTTGAAAATTCAAATGCATCAGGCATTCCAAGCATAACTGGAACAAATTCAAATGAACATCAGATTTCCATTTAAATCCAATTTCACTCACTTTCTCCTTTCTCTGTTTCAAGTCTCAGAACACTCTTTCCTCTTATAACCAAGCTCTTGTCTCAAGAGTCAAGGAACTCACTTGGGTCAATTTCCTACCTGGGGCAGCAGCCATCTTCAAGGGGCTTCATCTGTGCCTGCATACCAAGGAGATTCCCACAGTAGAGCCCTTGCAGTCTGCTGAGAGGAGTCCTGAAGTGTTCCACGAATGTCAATGATCTGAAACAATAGGACTGCAGATAAGGAAGGGGACCCAGGTTCCCACCAGTCCAATCATCCCAACCTTCCCATCCAGCCCCTGAATTGAGCAGGTGGCGGCAGGTGGCAAGTGCACCCCACCTGGCAGGTAGCAGCTCTGCCCTCCTTCTGTGTGGGAAAGCCACTTCATCAACAGTGTGACAACGAAGCACAAGATGTAGTTAGGTTCTCATCTGAGAAAACAGAAAGAGTTTCACGATTTTTCCAAGGACTCCGACAGAATCAGAGGGATGGGAGTGGGCTTGGGATTCAGAGCTTTACCTCTCAGTATGTGATTTTGTGCAAATTACTTAAATTTTCTTAGTCTCAGTTTCCTCGTTCATAAAATATGTACAGAAATGCTTGCCTCAGTGAGGGGCATTTTTGTTTGTCTCTTGCTTGTTTTTTTTTAAGATTATTTATTGATTGATTGATTGATTGATTTTTTGACAGAGAGAGAGAGATCACAAGTAGGCAGAGAGAGAAGGAAGCAGGCTCCCTGCCAAGCAGAGAATCGGATGCGGGCCTCAATCCCAGGACCCTGAGATCATGACCTGAGCCAAAAGCAGAGGCTTAACCCACTGAGCCACCCAGGTGCCCTGTTTGTTTTTATAATTAAAAATAATATATTTGCATCCATCAGGCAGGATGAGTAGAACTTTATTTTTATTATTAGTTATGATGGGGGTATTTTAAAACTCTAACTTAAAGGTAAAACAGAGCTTTGTGATATTTCAGACTTAACAGAGAGAAATTTCTCTTCTTTCAAATATGGAGAAAAGATGTTTGTGTAATGTGAAGAAAGCTCTGTGCATTCTCTTTTCACGCTTTGTCACACGTAGGGACTCACATCTGGACACACACCTTCCTGGCCATGTCAGGTATAGAAAATGCAGCCATTACAGAAAGAATTCTGAATTTCAGATCAACAGCAAACGTGGGTGGCAAGCTTACAGTTTTCATGCTCTTAACCTTAACTCTGTTTCAGCATTCCACAAGCCTTCGATGTTCAATTAAGTCTCAGAAAAATGCACTTTCTAGTTCTTCATTTGGATTAAAGATTTTAAATGAATAAAGGTGTGACTAAAACAATCCCTAAAAGTTATCTCATAATATATCAGGACATCCCATATAGTTTGTGTGATGTAAATAACATTCTTCCTAATAATTATAACAGAATAGTTATTATATATATACATATATATGTAATTATAACAGAACGTCTTCTAGATGATGTGCCTGTTTTTTAAATCACCTAAATAGATGTCAATTAAATTAATTTAAAAAGCAGAAACGAATCACTGTAAAAATGTATAGTAAGTGTACATATAATACCAAAATTTCTAAGTTCTCTAAGTAGCTTTAAATAACTGCAAAGAAAACAGTTATTCATCTTCTATTTTTAATACGTATTACCTTTCTCCCAGAGACAAAAACTATTTCCAAAAACGTTTCCCAGAAGAAATGTCTTTTTTTTTTTTTGAGTAGAAATTTAATTAAAAAAAGACTCAAGCAAATCGCACACCAAATGAGGGGGGGAAATGGTTGATTCAAAGGACTTTGGTGTTTGTATCTGATATTTAATAGACGTTTGTATTACAAGAAAGCTGAAAATAATCATTTCTCATCATCTTTATCAGAAACTCCAGAAGGCCAACCCACATGCAGAACTGGCGATTCAGTGCTAAATTGGGTGGTGGGCATCCCTTCGGGGGAACTCATCTATTGTCAGATCCTCAAATATTTCCCTCCCCTCTAGGTTCCTAAGTTCCTCTGTGACACATTTCTTTTGTATCTAGTGTGTTGAGAATGTTGAGAGCAGCCTTGTTTTTCAACTTGCTGTAAACTGCATTATACCACTCGATAGATACAAGAGGACATTCAGTAAATATTCTATAAATACAAGTGATATATGAAAGGAAAGAAAGAAGTTTGGGGGAGATAGAGCTTTAAACATACTTTCAAAGCATTCTTGTGTTTTGAATGAGGAGGAACTCAGACTCTGGATAATGTTAATTCTAAAGCTCATGAAAAGAGCATTAATTCTCAAGAAGATATTATAACTACCTTCCAATGGTAGTTTAACAATTAAAATGCCTTCCAATCATTTTGTGTAATACTTCACACAAATTCTGAAGCTTCTGGGGGAAGTTATCAGTTATCAGAGTTGCTTAAGAGCAAAGATACAATCAGCCTCCAATCTTATAATGGATAAAGATAAACAGTGATTGAACTATTATTTTCCGGGAAAAACTGAGTAAAATAAAGTGGCTGGCATCAGTGCTTGCTGCCTTTACCTTAAAGACCATATAGCACCATCACTGAGCAGGAAAACACTTCATACACTGTGTTTAGAGAAAATTATTGTATACCTTCAATATATTCATATCAAAGAAAACTCAACCCAGCTGAATATATTAGTAAATTTTACTCTCAGAAGCCAACACTGCATGCATATTTTTAGGGTATGAAGTACAGATAAAACAAGTGAAAGTATGAAGAATATCTTCGATTTCCCCCATTCATTTCAAACTGTTTTATCTTTAAGAAAAATAATTTTTTTAATGAAGCCCTTTATTTTGAGGACATGATAGCTGCTTAATTTCTTCAATTGATGTGATCTGAATGATGCTTAGAATAGTATCTGTTCTTTTAAAATCCAGTTCAAATTCTATTTCCTTCAAAAGCTTTTTCTGAAAGAAATCATTTCTGTCCCCATATGATATTTTATATCTATCTCCCATTTGCATGCTATTATTTATTGATTATTTGCTAAGTAGGTGATTGCATATGACCTACTGCCTATAAATATCAAATATACACTAAGGTTAAATTATAACAGAAGTATATTCTTCAGTTTACACACACGTTTTTAGTAATATACAGAGAAAACATTATAGAGCATATGCAGTAGCAAACATTAAGTGCTTGCATTTATCTCAAAATGGAGATGTATCACTGTTTGAGTCCTAAAAAAGGCCCACAACCTTGCAGTGAAAGCATTCAATTCCTTAGCAATTCTGAGTGTTCAAAAACTCCACAAGACTTCATGAAGAATAACATCATTTTCTTTTTTTTTTTAAAGATTTTATTTATTTATTTGACAGAGAGAGATCACAGGTAGGCAGAGAGGCAGGCAGAGAGAGAGGAGGAAGCAGACTCCTTGGTGAGCAGAGAGCCTGATGTGGGCCTCGATCCCAGGACCCTGAGATCATGACCTGAGCCGAAGCAGAGGCTTAACCCACTGAGCCACCCAGGTGTCCGAATGACATCGTTTTCTTAAGCACTGTTGGATCTATTAAGAGCCAGGTCATAAATGCAAAAATGATATACATTAAAAGTTGAAGTACTGTATTATCTCATTTAAACTTCAAAAAATATTAAAAGGAGACATTATTTTCATTGTTATCTATTTTACAGACAAAGCAACAGAAATAAGTAACTTATTTGAGAAAATGCAGGTAGGAACTTAGAAGATTCAACAGATCTTCCTGGCTCTAAATCTTGCTTTAAACTACTCCACTATGTTTCCTATTGTAGTAATTATCACATCCCTCTTTCCTTCCTTTTTTTTTTTAAAGATTTTATTTATTTTTTTATTTGAGAGAGTGAGAGAATGAGCATGAGCAAGGGTGGGCAGGGCAGAGGGAGAAGGACCTGGGGCTAGATCCCAGGACACTGGGATCATGACCTGAGCTGAAGGCAGAAGTTTAACCAGCTGAGCCACCCAGGTGCCCCTTTTCTTTTCTTATTTGTATTAGAGTAACATAAGAGCAAGAGTCTTGTCTTTATAATCCTATTATGTGGGACGTTACATGTGTAAGCATTAGTAAACATTGCTAATGTCCGAATTAATGAATCAATTGATGCTAATGTATTCAATAACAAATTTACTAGTATCATAAAGCAAGTAATATTAAAAATAACTAATATTTGGGGGGGCCTGGATGGCTCAATTGACTAAGCATCTGCCTTCAGCTCAGGTCATGATGCCAGGGTCCTGGGATCTAGCCTCAAAACAGGCTCTCTGCTCAGCAGGGTGGCTGCTTCTCCCTCTCCCTCTGGTGCTCCCCCTGCCTGTGTTCTCTCATGCTTTATGTCAAATAAGTAAATACAATCTTTAAAAAAAAATTGGGGTATACGAAAAAATAAAATTTTAATTTTCCTAACAAGAAACTTTGAATTTGCCTACTTGTGCATGCTCTGTCAAATAAATAAAATCTTTTTTAAAAAAATAATAACAATAAGTAACTAATATTTGGTGAGCTCTATGTGCCAGGCTTTTATTTTTAATTCTTATTTTGAGATCATTGTCCATGCAAAGGCAGTTGTAAGAAATAAGAGAGATCCTACACCCTCTACCCAGATGTTCCCACAATGGTAATATCTTGCAAAACTATATAGTATGATGTCACAACTAGGCTATTAACATTGATATAGGCAAGGTACAGAGTCTTTCCATCACAAGAGTTGCCCTTTTATCGCCATACACATCCCATCACCATCACTACCACCCTATCCTGTTTAAGCATGATTCACCAAAACTATTCATGCATCCATAGTTTCTTCCTTTTTGTTACTGAGAAATATCCCATGGTACAGGTTTATCACAGTCCATTTAGCAACGCGAATTTGTACTACACATGTCTTTTATAATGATGTTTTGACAACCAGGTCCTCCTTGATCCTGGGGAAACTTCTCCCCACCTCCAAGCCTAAACATTTTCTAGATCTAGTGAACATCTACCTATCTGCCATACCCCCACGTGCATACTTCCTCTATTAGGGATTTACATAGCAAACCAATATTCCCTCTGCCCTAATCACCCCATGGCCAGGTACCAGCCCCTACATCCCATAACTGGCTGAAATTACCCAAATTAGCCAATCTTGAACCTTTGGCTTGCTTTTCCTGTTCCTTCCTCCAAGAACCACCGCAAAGACTTGCTCATTTTCTTCCCACACCCTCTGCCTCATGACAAACCCTGGCCTGAGCCATGGATCCTGCTTCTCACGACCCTTGAAATGTCCCAGATCACTGGCTACCATGAACCGCACATCACATGCACAAAAAGTACTCACTCCTTCAGCAGACCTTGGTCAGCTGGGGCTCCCCAGGCCTGTGCGTCCACGGTCCAGCCAAACTGCCTGGACATCTTCCTGTTGGAGGGTCCCAGGCACAGAAACAGGATGGGATCCTACTTGCCGCAGCAAAAGTGGCGGCAGGCAGTTCCCATTTGGTCACGCCGCTGACCTTCTACAGGAATCAGGGCTCCCTGTGCCTCTCAATGCAAGACACCTGTCCTAACACGCAAGGCTTCAGCATTCCCACGATACCTGGCTTCATGGGGGAACAGGAGCCTTTACACACATGCGTTCTCGGACCTTGGCAGATGCCCGGCTTCCTTCGAGAACCCACAGGCGTGATCCAGGGCCTGAGGAGTACGGGTCCCCACTGGTCCATAATTCCTTTCCCTCCCGCGAAGGAACGGAACCGCATGCGCAGTGCACCCTCCCGCTCCAGGCTCACAGCAGACGCCAGCGCTCCAGTATCAACCCCGGCTCCCAGGTCTCTTTTTGGAGTCTTTTCAGCAGCCCCGCCCTACCAAGCGGAGGCAAGAGGTTCAAATTCTCCCCAGATCTACCTTCGGGGTGAATAGGCTCCGCTGGTGAGGTTATGGCTTGGAATTAGTCAGGTCCTTGGGTCCTCAAGAGCCTAACCGGTGATCCTGCCTTTGGTAAGCTTGGAATTGTTTTTGAGATCCAGCGCCTTGAACGACGAACGAGCATGCACGGTGTATACCAGAGGCCGTGGACTGTCTAACCACCTGAATATCCTCCCGGATGCAGGGGGGCCTTTCTCCAACCAGGATCTGATACTGCAAAGGCATTACTGCAGAGCAAGGTATGCCTCCTGCTCCTCTCAGGAAGTGTAACAAACTTTGTTCTTTCAGTGGCAATCATCTCTTGATCTGTTGGTCTCACCATAGCAGAATAATAAGATTGTTTTAATTTAGGGTAATTATGGATGAAATTTCTATGAACATTTGTATATAGGTTTTAGTGTGAACCTAAGCTTCCGTTTTAAGTGCTTAGGAGTGCAATTTCTGAATCACATGACGGTTGCACATCTAGATTTCTCTTTATTTTACTTTTTTAAAAGATTTTATTTATTTGACAGAGAGAAACACAGCTAGAGAGGGAACACAAGCAGGGGGAGTGAGAGAGGGAGAAGCAGGCTTCCCGCTAAGCAGAGAGCCAAATGTGGGGCTCCATCCCAGGTTTCTGGGATCATGACCTGAGCCAAAGGCAGTCGCTTAACCAACTGAGCCACCCAGGCGCCCCTAGATTTCTCTTTAAATGCTTATATAACCCTCATAGCAACTCTACAATGTTGGTGTTATTTTTCCCACTTGGCAAATAATGGAATTGAGGCAACAAACAGAAGTTCAGTAACTTACTTAAGATCTGACAGTAATTAGCGGAGTAAGGACTCAAACTCAGGCAAGGTATGTGTTTATGCCAGTGCTACCAGTAAAAAATAATCACTTTATTATGTGATATAATATGCTAATTATTAACACCATGAAGATACCGCATCCCTTCCCCCGCGTCTCTTGGTTAACATGGTTAAAAAAAACAAATTCTTTTTTTTTTCTTTTTTTTAAGATTTTATTTATTTATTTGACAGAGAGAGATCACAAGTAGGCAGAGAAGCAGGCAGAGAGGAGGAAGTAGGCTCCCTGCTGAGGAGAGAGCCCCATGTGGGCCTCAATCCTAGGACCCTGAGATCATGACCTGAGCCAAAGGCAGAGGCTTTAACCAACTGAGCTACACAGGCGCCCCCCAAAAAAATTCTTAAGAAAATGTAAGGATCTCATGGAACCAATTTTGTGTCTTAGGAGATACCACATGATAGCTTAAAGAATACATTTGGACAGGGCGCCTGGGTGGCTCAGTTGGTTAAGTGACTGCCTTCAGCTCAGGTCATGATCCCGGGATGGAGTCCCACATTGGGCTCCCTGCTCACCTGGAAGTTTGCTTCTCCCTCTCTCACTCCCCCTGCTGGTGTTCCCTCTCTAGCTGTCTGTCAAATAAATAAAATCTTTAAAAAAAAAAAAAAAAAAAGAATTCATTTGGACAAAGTTCATGTAGAATTTATATCTCTTCTTCATATTGCAATTTTTTTTAAATTCCCCTGTCATTGCCATAATAATCCTATAATGATCCAAGGGCATTATCCTGAAAGATGAGAGCAGAGGAGATATTTGTCCTCATGGAGTGCCCTTATCATAGTCTCTTTATATCATGCCTTATGCAACAGTAAAAATGTCCCCAGCAGGGCTCTCACTTAAATCCACACTTGTTCTTCCCAAGTTTAATGTTGAGAACAATAGCTAAGAGATGTAGGATTTCCACTCTAACCAAAACTGCACAAATGTTACAAAAGGGTATATAGTATATCACCAGATATAGCCTTACCGGTAGATAATTAAAGCAGGATTTTAGAGGTCTGTAGTAACATTTTCTTTGGGGTCAAAAGTAACAACAAAACAACTCAAGTCAAATAACTCACACAACCTCTACCATCTCAAAAAATAGAACATAGTTTCAACTGAACTGAAGACCTTTGCAGATCTCTAAACAATCCCCTTCTTCCCTAGAGCCAACCACTTTCCTAAATTTGGGTTTTATCATTTTGATGCATATTTTTATTCCTATTATAGTCCTATGTTTTTATTCCTATTTATGTTTAAGAAATATATATGTATATATATATATATGTACATATATATATATTTGTTAAAGAAAAAAAATGTCAATATACCTGGCTTCTTCTAGCCATATACTTATCAAACTTACTTAACCCACTGAAAATTATACTTCTGAGTTTTATACTTATTGGTGCATTGTCTCTGGGTTGGTACATTATCTCTGGTTTGTTTGGTTTTTTTTTCTTATTTCGCTGTTGAATAATGCTTCATTGTATTATTGTATTTCAATGTATTGAGTCATTCTGTTTTTAGACACTTATTTTGTTTTTGATTTTTACTATTATGATGTTTCAGTAAATATTCATGTATATCAGATTGAGCAAATGTACCAGAGTATCTTGAGGATATATATACTACATAATTATCATTGCTGAAGCATAGATATATACTTATTCAACTTCACCAAGGATATCCTTGGGATCATAACAAAAATCAGGTGACACATGCAAGGTGGACGCTTTAAGGGGAATGTAATAAAAACTATTAAATATGCATTATCAAGGTTTAGAGACATAGGAAGTAGCACAATACTCTGGAATTAGCAAGAGCAGCTAGCTATCATTACCCCTTAAAAGCCTTAGGTAGCAAAGGGAGGAAGCAGTTTTAAGGATCTACAAAATATCGCTCCGTGGAGAGAGTTCTATGACAAGATCTATGGCATATGGGATAGAGTACAACAAATATATGTGAGAGGGACAAGAAAATAAATATTATAAACTCACTTCCCTCTCATCCTCCAATTTTCAGTTGAACCCATTGGAAACCAAAGGACCTGGGAGACTTTCTCCTAGGGCAAAAGGCTGGGCAAAAAGAGTGAATCAGGAGGAATAACCAGAAAATGTCCACCATAATAAACATAATAAAATTACTTTACAAACTAATTGTATTATTTTACACTCCCAGCAGAAGTATGTGAGATTCCACATTCTCATCAGTGCTTTACTTTTAGGCATTTTACTTTTTGCTAATGTAATGGCTGTGGAATGATATACCATTTAAATATGCATTGTCCTTATTATGTCTTTTGTAGGTAAACATCTTTTCTTATGTTTATTAGCTATTAGTATTCCCCCTTTCAGATTTCTTCCTCACATCTGTTGCCCACAGTTTTTCTTAAATTAACCATCTTTTTTAAAAAAGATACTTCCAGTGACTTTTAGGTTTTTCCCTACTTCAGTTTGAATGTCCCCTTCTTACTCTCCCAAATACACTTGGTTCAACTTCTGGCATCCCCAGTAATAATTATGTTAACTGCCACATATTATCCATTTTTCCTGGTCTTCATGGCAGGATCTAAGTAGAGATACTATGTGTCACTGAAGCCATAGCATGGCAGTTAACACTGCATTCCATCCCTGTCTCAAATCAATTATGCAAAAAATAAAGACTTAATGTGTGCCCTTTTTTCATAAATATATTCTCTCAAAAAATGCACTCTTTCCCATTTAAGAAATAGGAATCTAGTTGAATGAAGAAGAGGAGAACAGGAAGGAGGAGGAGGAAAAATAAGAGGAAGATACGGAAGAAAAAAGGGAGAAATTGAGAATTTTGAACACTTCCATTGAGATACCTGGACATATTCTTTACCACTGACCTTAAATCTGTTGGTACTCACTAAATAGGGACTGGTTGCTTCTCTTGAGAGATAGACATTTAAATGATCAAATAGATAAGTTCTAAAGTGCAGAGAGGTGGAAAAGAGTAGTTAAGACCTTCAGTGAGGAGTTCTCAAATAGCAGTACGTACAAGAACTCACTTTGGCTGCATTAAACATTTTCCTGTTTGCTCTACAATTGAGCATTGAGTCTCAAGGTATTGAATAGTGAAGTATGTTGAACCATGAAATAATTGAAGAAGTTTGAAATCAAAAAGTTCCCACATTTCAGTTTGAGCCTTTTGAAGTAAATATATCCTTATGTTTTAAGAAAACTGATCATAGGAGAATCTAATCAAAGACTTTACCAATGTTAAAAGATGACAGCCTGTAAAATTAGGTTTTACTTCGTTTTTTACTCTTTTCCTCTGAATATTGGATCCTAGGTCGATGGAGAGCTACCAGGTTGCTGGGAAAAATCAGAATAGTTCAAAAAGTTTGCATGTAACTTAGTGACTTTTTATTTTCAAATACACAGTTTTCTCTTTAATTAGGCTGAAAAATGTGATCATTTTCTCACAGTGAAATCTTCTTAACCAGGAAAACATACTAAGTTGGTGTCAAATGTTGGGGCTCGGGAGCAAATGGTCAAGAAAACATTCATGAGAGGTCTTCAGTGCAAAAAGGGTGGTTTTATTAAAGCACAGGGACAGGCCCCGGGGTCAGAAAAAGCTGCACTGAGGTTGCAATTATATATATACATATATATATAATTATATATACATATATAATATATATGTATATGTAATTATAAATTATATGCTTTCAAGTGGGAGGGGGTTAGGGATAACATAAATCTCTAAGGAATTCAGTAGCAAAGTTTCAAGGATCTTGAGGGGGTAGCTATTATTAGGAAGAGGTCATTTGCTCCTATCTAGTAAAACCTTAGTCATGAGACCATTCAGATATGTATCAGTTAGCCATAAACTTGGAAAATGATTGGTAACATATATCTTAGGGGAGAGGGAATATACGGATAAAGAAAGTTTCCAAAAGAATTTTTACAGGATCCTGGAGGTTGTCAGCCTAAAATTGCTTTTTTGCCTTTAGCAAAATACTAACATTGAGGCAGCTGAGCTCCACCAAGAAGGTCACTGCCTATCTCAAGTACTTGTCAATGGGCTGTAAATTTTAAGGAAGTTCACTTTTTTTTTCCTTTTGCTTTTGTTCTCTACATCACAGGTGTTTCTGATTATTTTAAAAGAGCTCTTTGCCTATTCCTTGAAAGCATAGCCATATTATATGTTTTAAATATCAGTGCTACAATTAAAGTCAGAGTGAAATATTTTTTTAAGACTTCATTTATTTGACAGATCACAGGTAGGCAGAGACACAGACAGAGAGAAGGGGAAGCAGGCTCCCTGCTGAGCAGAGAGCCAGATGTGGGGCTCCATCCCAGGGAAGGCAGAGGCTTAACCCACTGAGCCACCCAGGCACCCCGCCAGAGTTAAACATTTTATCAGGAAATCCTGGAAGATATCTGTGATAAAGACAAAAACTATGAAAATAATACTACTGATAGAGCTGGAGCATCTAGTGTAGCTAAAGCATCTTTAGCAGGAAATGTATATCTCTAATTAAAAATAAAAGCAGACATCCATTACATAACAAATACTATAGAAAATCAATAAAGTCAATAATTGATTCCTTAAAAAGACTAATAAAATTGATAAAAAATCCTCATAATATTCAATAAGGAAAAGAAAAAAAGCGCAGATTTCCAATATAAACATTAACTAAAATGTAACTACAGATTCTACAGACCTTTAAAACTTTATAAAAAATTTTCTGAATACTTTGTGCAAATAAATTTCGCAATTTTGATGAAATAGAGATATGTTAAATCGATTTACCACAGGGCCTGGGTAGCTCAGTGAGTTAAGCTTCTGCCTTTGGCTCAGTTCATGATCTCAGGCGTCCTAGGATTCAGCCCCACTTGAGGCTCCCTGCTCAGCAGGGAGTCTGCCTGTCCCTCTCCCTCTGTACCAACCCCCATCATGCTCCTGCTCTCTTACTCTCTTTCTTTCTTTTTTTTTTTTTTTAAGATTTTATTTGCTTATTTGACACAGAGAGAGAGATCACAAGTAGGCAGAGAGGCAGGCAGAGAGAGAGGGGGAAGCAGGCTCCCTGCTGAGCAGAAAGCCCGATGTGGGACTCAGATCCCAGGATTCTGAGATCATAACCTGAGCCAAAGGTAGAGGCTTAACTCTCTGAGCCAGCTAGGTGCCCCCCACTCTCTTTCAAATAAATAAATAAAATCTTTAAAAAAAAAGAAAAAGAAAAATCAGTTTACTGAAACTGATACAATAAGAATAGATTACCAGTGGGTGACAATATTAAGTGTCTGCCTGCCTTCCACTCAGGTCTTGATCCAGGTCCTGGGATGGAGCTCCTCCACATAGGGCTCTCTGCTCAGTGGGGAGTCCGCTTCTTCCTCTTCCTCTGCCCCTTCTCATTGTTCATGCTTGTTCTCTCTCTCAAATAAATAAACTCCTTAAAAAAAAAAAAAGAATAGATTATCAAATAGATCTATATGGATTAAATAAACTAAATTTAGAATTTAAAAACTTAAAAAACAAAAAAAAAAGAATTTAAAAACTTAACAAAACTCAGATGGCTTCACTGGTGAATTCTATCAAAGATTTAGAGAAGGAATAATGCCAGAAGAAAAAGAGGAAAAAACACTAACCAAATCATTTTATGCCAGCAGCATAATTTCTGATATAAAAGACAAGAATTTATCAGAAAAGAAAATTACAGCCAAATATCTCTCATGAATCCATAATCTCAAAAATCCATAATTAAATATTGGCAAGTCAAATCCAGAAATATATTAAGAAGGATAAAACATAATGGCAAAGTGGAGTTTTTCCTAGAAATGCAATATAAATTGATTTAATGCTTAAAAATCAATAAATATAATTTATGACATTCACAGATTAGAAGAGAAAAATCATATGATATAGATGCTGGAAAAGCATTTGGCAAAATTCAATATCCATTTATGATTTTAAAAAAACTCAGCAAACTAGAGATAAAAGTCATCTATATAGAACATATGGCTATTATCATTAATTATAATGAATACTAGTGGTTAAATATTGAAAGCTTTCTCCCTGTAATCTGAATAAGGCAAGAATGTCTTCTCTCACAAACTTCTACTCAACATTTTACTAGCGGTCCTAGTCAGTACAATAAGGAGGTAAAATAAAAGCATTATGTTAAGATCAAAAAGAAACAAATGAAATTGTTTTTATTTAAAGATATCATGATTAGAAAATCATGAGGAATATATTAAAAATGATTACAACTAATAAACGTAGAAAGTCACAGGATACAAAGTTAATCAAAGAATTCAATTATATTTCTATATACTAGCAATGAACAATTGTACAATGAAATTAAAGTTATAATAGTATTTACAATGTATTCCAAAATACACTCGGTGATAAATTTAACAAAAACATGAATCATGTTTGCAAAATAAAATATCGCTGAGAGAAATTTAAAAGGACTTGGAAGTCTAAAGACATACCGTATTTGTGAACTCAGAAGATTTAGTATTTTCAGGACATCACTTGTCCCCAAATTCATCTATAGATCCAGTGCACTCTGAAGCAAAAATCTCAGCATGATTTTTTTTTTTGGTAGGAATTCACCGACTTATTCTACAGTTTATTTGAAAATGCCAAAAAAAAAAAATTAGAATAGCCAAATCTATTTTGGAAAAGAAAGATTGATATTAGAGGGATACATGACTTCAAGATTTATCCTAAGCTAGGATAAAATATAATTTATCCAAGGAATATGATATTGGCAAAAGAGTAAAGAAATATATGAACAGAAAAGGATAGAGAGTCCAGTAAGAAATCCACATACATATGGCCAAATGATATTCACCAAGGAAGCAAAATCAACTCATGAGGAAATGAAAGTCTTTCAATAGATTGTTTTGGGAAACGGTGGATATCTGTATCTACGTACTTTGACCTCACACCACCTACAAAAAATGACACAAGATGCCATTTCTTGGATATAAAAAGTAAACTAAATTTATAAACCTTAAAAAATATGCAGACTATGTGTGTAATGTTGGGGTAAGCAAAAATTTCTTAGAGAAGAAACAAAAAATGCTAATCACATATCAAAGAAATGATAAAGTTGAATTCATCGAAATTTAAAAACTGCTTATCAAAGGAAATAAAACAGGAAAATATAAACCATATAATGGGAAAATATTTATAATCCATATATCTGACTTGATTCTAGAATATACAAAGAAGTTCTGTAACTCGTTAGTTTTAAAAAAAAAATTTTCCCCCCTCACACACAAAAATGGAAAAATGGATTAAATGGACACTTCATAAAATATGGGAATGAACAATACCCCTAAGAAAAGTGGCCAGCTTCATTTGTCACCATGAAAATTCAAATTAATAAGATGACACTCTAGTACCACTAGAAAGCTAAAATGACAAAGATAACCCTAAATGTTGATGAAGATGTGAAGCAACCAGACTCTCACATATTTCTGACAAGAGTATAAAATCTAGAACTGTTTTGGAAGTCCTAGCACTTTCTTAGAAAGGTAAGCGCATCTACCTTGTAAGCAATGATTTCCACTCTTAAATATTTACCTAGATAAATTAAATTATATAATCACAAAAGGCTTGTATAACAATGTGCACAGCAGTTTCTATTTTTATTACAATAACCAAAACTGGAAATATCAATAGGAGAGCTGACAGTGACCTATTCATACAATAGAAAACTACTGAGCAATAAAAATGAACAAAGTAATGATATTTACAAATACATGGATGAGTCTCTTAAAACATTTTGTTGAGTGAGGGGAAAAAAAGCCTTATATAAAACATTGCATACTTTATGATTCCATCTGTGTGAAGTGCTAGAGCAGGCAAAACTAAGCCGGCATGACAAGAATGTTAAAAACTAGACCAAACAGACCAAAAACTGGAGTTGCTTATGCTAAGCACCATATCACCAAACTGAGACTGAACTCAATTACAGTTTTGGCTCTCCCAGAAATAGAATCTTACACCCCACCACCACCTTGACTTTAAAAAACAAATTTTCTTTCTTACAATTCTGGAGGGAGGATGTCTGAGATCAAAGTTTCAAAGAAATGGAATCTTGAAGCAGTCAATCAGGAATTGCCTGATCAGCTGTAGGTAGATAATCTGCCTGATAGACACCTACCATCCCCTTAAAGGAAAGTGACCTTGCAGTAACCAACCTAGTTTTTTGCCTAGTATATCTTCCTTGTTCCCACTTCTTTTCAGCCTGCAAGTCTTTCATTTTGTATGGCTCCTCAGAGCTCTTTTCTATGTGCTAGATTGGATATTGCCTAATTCTTGAATCATTGAGTAAAGCCCATGAGATCTTTAAAATGTACCCAAATTTACTTGAATTTTGTTTTTTAACAGTCCTGTGGTGGCAATAGGACTTGAAGGCAACATCTGACAACTTCAAAGACAAGAAGTAACGCAGGCATTGTTATCTGCAGACCCTTTGAGTTCTTTCTCCTGGTTTCCGAGGGCAGTGGGTAAGTTCTTCTCGAATCTGAGCTGTGCTATCTTTGTGTTAAGCAACTGACCTAATTGGCTTTCCAGTCCAGGGGTAATGAGTTAGTCTAGACTGATGAAAGACTCACAGATCACCAGCCCTTAACCCTTGGTTAGTCTGGGTTTCACCAAGAAGACAGTTCTACCAGGAACTCTGAGAATTTGGCTTGGGAACCACCAAAAAGATGGCTGGATGGACAGAAATGTAGGTTGTACATGATTTGCAGCTTGATCTACAAACTTTTGCCAGTTTGCAAGGGAATTGTCTGTCTTCTTTCTTTTGGGCTATCTTTGGGAGTTGCTCTGGATCTCAGGATGGTAGTATGCTTAGCGCTGTCTTTGGAGTGTTTGAGTCTTAAGTCTAAGGAGTTGTTCAGTACTGCCAAAAATATTTAGTTTGTCCTGCATGAACCGGAGAAGATATTTGAAAGGATTTTTGTAAGTCCCTCTATGGTCAGAAGCTGCCAAATTGGAAGCTGATATTCAGAGATTGATAGGAACTGTGTTTTAGGCCTTTATCTCTAAGCTACATGAAAGTATATACCCAAGGGAAAAGAAAAACATTCCAAAAGCAAACAGCTCTAAATCTAGAACCTAGGAATCTTTTGATTTCCATTTTAGTTGGGGATCTTCTAAAGAAGCAAACTGAAGGTAGTGTAGTTGGTCCGGTGGGTCAGCCCGTGATGCCATTCAAGTGGTAACTGATTCCAAGAGGGTTTAAGAACAACTATCCACATCTTATAAATGGAGTCTTTACAAGAAGAGAAATGCAGCTCTGGAAGCAGTTCAAAATCCACTTACCCTTTTACCAATCCCCAAACCTCCCCATTCACCTCAAAAGGCTTTTAAGTTTTCTAAAACTCTGGTTTTAGGAAATGAAAATCCCTCTTGGAGGAACTTCCATTCTTTCAGACTGACTTTGAGATGTAAATGTTCTACCTGGTTTTCTTTTGGAGCTCTTATCTAGGCCAGCTCTTTGAAATGCAAAATTCAAGGAGGTAATTCCTATCAGAAGGCAAAAAAAAAGGGGGGGGGGGAGATGCTGGTGGGGAGCTCTTTGGAAATAGGCAAATGAAAATTTTAAGTGTCTTCTCTAGAAATACTATCAAAAAGCTTTAGTCATCTGTGCAGAATGTGAACTTATTCCAACTGCCAGAAATTGTGGATTTGTGTTTAGCTATCATTTGTAAAATAGTGAATTTTATATTATTGTACATGATACATAGCTAAAATTTTAAAAGCTGTAAATCTGTTTGTACTTGTCTTTCTAGTTAGGTAACTATGTATGTACATTATAGATTGTGATATTTATCTACCTCTGGATGGTATTGCCAAAATTAATTTGTAGAGGAGCTCTATTTAATTGGCAAAGGAAAAATAAGCACTTAGCAAATTAACTATTTTCAGACTCTCAGAGTAGTGAAACTAACCCAAATGGTTTTCAAGTTCGTGTGATCTGGGATAATCTTTGGTAAATAAAATAAAAGCTAGTTTCAGTTTATTATCTTAAAATAAAGGTGTCTTCAGAGTTAACAGCATTAACTATAATGCAGAACTACAGCTTTATATTTACCTAGGGTTACTAGCTGAAGAAGTTTATCTGTTATAAAATTTGTCAGCAAGAAAAATAACTTAGTATATCCCTACCTTTTCATGAATGCCCTGTGAAATTTTCATGAATCTAAATATTTAAAAGCAAGCAATTTAGATAGATGTAAGTGGGATAAGAGTTTTAGTGAACTTTTCAGGAATGGTTATGTTTTATTGTATTTCTACTTAAATAGTGTCCAAAATTTTCGACAACTGAACATCTTAACTGCAGTAAGTTAAATGATGGGTATTCATTCAATGTCTGGATCATTTCCAAATAACATAAAACACTGAAACATTAATTACTGAACATAGGTTTACCCATTGTGGTTTCCTTTTACAGAGGAACTAAAGATATTTGGGTCTGTTGGTATACATGTTTTGTGTCACATTGAAAAATTTACTAAGGAAGAATATACTTCTAGAAATTATGAAGTATTTTGTTAGGTTTGCCAATCCACAGAATGGTAGTTTAAAAGTCCACAATTGTTTACTTCTTGGTTTTCACTTGGAGTTAGGATCCTAAGGGCTAAGAATTCTAATTGATACATATAATTAAAACTACTTAGAATTAATAATGGTAAAAGGAAACAGCTGTGTAATGAAAATATAGATTCTAGTTGGTCCAAAATTTAAAACAAAACAAAAGAAAAGATAGGACCAAATCAAAATGAATGCAGAAAGGTTGTAAAAGCAACTTTAGGAAGGAAATTTTATGTGTTGTCAAGCTACTGAGATTGGAATGGATTCAGGTTTGTTTTCTGTTGTTTTAATGAGTTTTAATATCAGAAGTACCCTGGTGCAAAATTAGAATTTGGGTTGCTCTCTGCTCAAAGGGTGAAATTTTCCTGGACTTTTGGTCTGCTTTTGATTAGCGATTATGAAAGTTTCTTTACGTTGAAAGTAATTCACCTACAAAGCAGAGATTTTGTGTTTTAGCAAAGTAGTTTACTGTGCTTCATATTGTCTTTATCAGGTCTCTGATTACTTGAGAAAACCCAAGTTTCTCAATATGGAAAGAATTAAGTTTTGCTTACAACAATGTAGCCTTCTGTATTTGACTTTAATATCTTTCTGTTGTCACTTTGGTTAAATAGAATTATTTTTTTCATAATGATCTGTGATCCTGTTTAGTCAGATGTTCAAACCTTTTGATGTTTGACAGTTTCCCAAAATCTAATTCTAGATGGACTCTTTTCAGCCTCAAAATAATTTTGAGTTTCCCAAAGTGTCCCTGGAAAATGGTCCCTGGAAATACTTAATGTAAGTGGTACAGAAATTTTATGAAATTCCTAGAGATCTGATATGTTTTGGTATAATGTTATTAGTCATAATTTTAATTATGACCTTAAAATGTTGTATTTCACAGAAATAACCATATTTCTTTGTCAATTTCATTATATTCTCATCAGATCGTTAACCAGGGTCATAGTCTTCTGTCCTTTACAAATAGTTATTATTTTACTGTCATGGCTTTTGCAACAGTGAGGTTTATGGAAAGAACGTTGCCAAGTACTCTTGACCACTGATACCTCTACTAAATTAGGTGTCAAACTTTGGGTGCATATTTTATAGCTAAAGAAGACTCCCCCTACAAGTAGTCCTATACACAATACTGGAGATTTCAAAATCAAATTGGCTAATAAGACATGTAACCAACATCAAGGTAGACTGCTTTCTGCCAAAACATTGGATCAAGAACATTTCTTTTCATTCCTCCTTCCCCTCTTTGATTATCCTTCTCATAACTCTTCTACCGTGAAGGTCTTTATGATTCTTTTGTCCACCTTTTTGCCTGCTCTGGCCTAAAAAGATAATGCCATTCTCATATCTCAGGCCATTGTCAACAGGACTGATCCAACCTCCAAAGGACTGTTGGATTTGCCATGATGCTGGTGATCCTGTAGTTCTTACTATCACAAACTTCATTTTGAACACTTGAGTTTGTCCATCACAAATTCAGCCTCCTCACTATTGTGTCCATTGCCCTGCCTCTGGTTAACAACTCCAAAACCTGAAAGACGTACAGCCAAGTTCTGTGCAAAGAAAGGGACACAAAGTAAGATTAACCAGAATAAAACAACCTGTGCAGTCAGTAGGCCCTTAAATTTCACTGGCTTCCAAGGCTTTTCAGTTCCAAGACACAGACTTAACCAAGAAATTCCAAGAGATACTCATGATTCAGGATTTGCTTCTCTTGGTAGATCCCTACACATCTGGCAAATGAGGCTATGATCAGTAACTTCTTAACTCCTAAAGATATTGTAGATTCTGCTGCTAAAGCAAAAATCTCTAGACTCTTTGGCCAATATTGTTCTTGATTATAGGATAGACATTGGATATATTTCAGCAGAGCAGGGAGGTGCTCATGCTATGGCCAATACCACTTGCTGCTCTCAGATGGACACTTTGGAGGAAGCTGAGACTCAGATACATGAGATCACTGAACAAGCCAGTTGCCTTAAGAAAGTAACTCCTCCAGTGGGGTCTTTCTCTGACACATTGATTCTGACTGGCTTGGGTCTTGGGGATCATGGCTCTGAAGTGCACTCCACATATTGGGAATTATCTTGTTTATTATACTGATCATAGTAATCTCCCTGGTATTCTGTATTCCCTTAAAAGCTTTAAATGTGTGTTTGCCAAGAAAACAATATCCACAAGACTACAATATCATAAAAGGATCCCGATGTGAACCCAACATTATAACCTGTGAATGCCATAAAGAAATTCAGTAAAAATATAAGGAAACACCTATGAGAACTCCAGAGCAGTCACTGGAAATAGTGCTAATGCCTTAAATTTTTACCTCATCTCTAAGTTAAGCTGGGAGTCTGATCAGAAGGAGGGAATTATTAAAAAGACAGCAGCTCCAGAATGAAACTTTATGCAAAGCTCATGTCTCCAAATGGAGACCTAACTTAATTACAATCTAACGTCTTCCAAAAATGAAATTTTAGAACAGTCAATCAGGAATTGCCTGATCGGTACTAGTTAGGTTATTTGCCGGATAGATTCCTACTGTCTCCTAAAGGAAAGTGATGTTGCAGTAACCAACCTGCTTTTTTTGTTTAATATGACTTCCTTGTTCCAGCTCTGTTCTGCCTACAACTGTCTTTCATTTTGTACAGCTCCTTAGAGCTCCTTTCTATCTGCTAGATTGGATGCTATCTGATTCATGAATCATTGAATAAGCCAATAAGATCTTTAGAATTTACTCAGTTGAATTTTGTTTTCTTTTTTTTTTTTTTTTTTTTAAAGATTTTTATTTATTTGACAGAGGGAAACACAGCCAGAGAGGGAATACAAGCAGGGGGAGTGAGAGAGGGAGAAGCAGGCTTCCCGCCGAGCAGGGAGCCCGATGTGGGGCTCGATCCCGGGTCTCCGGGATCATGACCCGAGCCGAAGGCAGTTGCCTAACCAACTGAGCCACCCAGGCGCCCCTGAATTTTGTTTTCTAACAGAATTAAAATAGTGACTGACTGTTTCTAGGTGCTAGAGATTAACTGGGAAAGATCATGAAAGAACTTTCTATGATGATGGAAATATTTTGGTACATGTAAAATGAATATATATATATATTTGTGCACTTGCCTGGAACTTCAGTTTTAGAAATTTATTTTTTGTTTTATTATATTTACATATTATTATATATTTATATAACATATAAATATTAAATATTAAATATTATTTACTTTTATATTATATAATATATATTATAAACATTTATTATTTGTTGGAAATAGTGATCAGTTGATATTCCAATCAGTTAGGCTTCTTACCCTAGTGTTTTATTGCTTCTGTTTTTGTTTTGGTTTGGGGTGTGTGTGTGTGTGTGTGTGTGTGTTGTGTGTGTGTGCCTGTGTCTGTGTGTGTTTTTGTGTTTGTGTGTGTGTTTGTGTGTCTGTATGTGTATCTGTGTGTGCATGTGTGTATCTGTGTGTGTGTGTCTGTGAGTGTGTGCATGTGTGTGTGTGTCTGAGTGTATGTGTGTTTTGCATTTGGGTACCAATTTAGTTCAAAATCTTTTGAATTGACCTTAATATATATAATCATAATACAGTAAAAATAATTTTCAAAATCAGGTTCAAAAATATCATAAGAAATGATTCCAAATGTTGAAGCTAAAATGCAGATACAGCAGCCATAGAGATCTGTACAGTTATTAAATTTGAGTTAAAAATTAGGTTTTGGGTGCCTGGGTGGCTCAGAGGGTTAAGCCTCTGCCTTGGGCTCAGGTCGTGATCTCAGGGTTCTGGGATCGAGGCCCGCATCGCATCGGGCTTTCTGCTCAGCGGGGAGCTTTCTTCCCCCTCTTTCTCTGCCTGCCTCTCTGCCTATTTGTGATCTCTCTCTGTGTCAAATAAATAAAATCTTTAAAAAAAAAATTAGGGGGGCACCTGGGTGGCTCAGTTGGTTAAGCAACTGCCTTCAGCTCAGGGTCATGATCAGGGAAGACCCAGGATGGAGTCCCACATCGGGCTTCCTGCTCAGTGGGAAGCCTGCTTCTCCCTCTCTCACTCCCCCTGCTTGTGTTACCTCTCTGGCTGTGTTTCTCTCTGTCAAATAAATAAAATCTTTAAAAAAAAATTAGGTTTTGAAATTCTTGTTAACCCAGGTGAAAGAGAAATATAATAAATTATATTAAACCTTCAATATCTAGTTTTTAAAAAGTTCAGTTCTGCATGGGAAGCAAAGTTTTTTCCTAGCATGTAATCTTGTTAAATGAAGGAAAAAGAACAAAAAGACTAAAGAAACAAAACTCCTGTGACTTCTAAGAAACTTAGTCAGCTAATCCAGACTTGCTCTAAAATTATAAAACCGGTGAGCACACTAATTTCCCAATAGGGAAAGATACCACACAAATGCAGTATGACTGGGAAAAAACGAGGGAAGTGAAAGGAGTTCCAGGAATGCACAAGGAATGCCCAGAAACTCCATTTCATCTAGATCCTCCTTGTCCAATAATTCAGCAAATTCATGTGTCTTCTGTACCAATGGGTACACATAGCAGGAAAATAGGTTTAATATCTTCTTTGTTAAAATCCTATATTTATAGAGACAATCCTCTTTCTGAGTTATATGGAATATATACATTTAAAAATTCAATGCAGAGGGAAGAGATGGGTATTGGGTCAGAGATCTGGGCCCTGCAGTTTGCAAGGGAGATCACCAAATGACTCACATACGTACCTCCAGAAAACACCCAGTGAACCCTGTTAGTGGTTTGCAAATTTTGGTGTATATGTTCACATGCAGATTTCCTACCATGGTAAAGATTCAGATTCTGTAAAGACCCAAAACTTTGAGGCCCAGAAATCTGCAAGCTTGGTGAGCACCCCAGGGGATTCTGATATAATGGCATTAGTAATAAATAGTACACACTTAGACCAAGAATAACTTGTGTTAGAGGGTCGCAAATCCCAGTGCTGCAGAGGAAGGTCTGTCATGCCAGCAAGAGAAGGGGTCTGACAAGACAATTGAGAGATGGAAATGTGCAGCAGGGGAACCGTGACCCAAAGAACACTCACCTCAACTATAGACCCTGAGTACTTACAGCTGAATGTAGGCAGTGTAGGTCCAGTGTTGTAAGAAGTTGTTATTTTTGAAGAGACTTTTTTACATTTTTGTGTAAAATATCCTGGTTTTGTTTGTTGTTGTGTTGCGGAAAAACCTGAGGTGACCGAAGAAACTCAAGCAGCATATGGAAATCAGGGAGAACATAGCTTTATCACAATGCCGGGCTCAGTGGGATGAATTCCGCAAAGACTGGGTGCCTGGCAAGGTTAGGGGCAAGTTTTTATGGTTGCAGGTGATGGGGGATGATAACGGGGCATTTTTCATGGTCTCTTATAGCTGATTGGCCCTCTTCATGCAGAGGTATAATCTATAGGAGGTATAATCTATACAGAAGCGCCAGAGGAGAGTGCTAAATCATCCTGGGGAATTTGGTGTTTTTCTTTTCTTTTCTTTTCTTTTCTTTTCTTTTCTTTTCTTTACTTTACTTTTCTTTACTTTTCTTTCTTTTTTTTTTTTAAGATTTTATTTATTTATTTGACAGAGAGAAACACAGTGAGAGAGGGAACACAAGCAGGGGGAGTGAGGGAGGGAGAAGCAGGCTTCCCGCCCAGCAGGGAGCCTGATGTGGGACTGATCCCGGGTCTCCAGGATCATGACCTGAGCGGAAGGCAGTCACTTAACCATTGTTTTTCTTTTCTTAACCAAAAGGGAACAGCTGTTTGGTCGTTTCCCATCTCAGCAGAGAGCAGTGGGGAAACAGCGATAGGGCGGGGCTGGGGCCCAGGACTTTTCCCCCTCAGTTGTTCTTGGTTTGTTTGTTTGGTTGGTTGGTTGGTTGGTTTTGGGTTTGGGTTTGAGTTTTTGAGTTCTGTACCCAACATCGTGCTTGAACTCACAATCCCAAGATCAAGAGTAGCACGCTCTACCAATTGAGCCATCCAGGTGCCCCTTTGTTTTTTGTTTTTGATATAAGCAATTAATATATATAAAACGAGGCAAAACCCAACATGTGTGTATGAACAAAGCACAATTTTTAGCAGAATAGAGCCTAGTACCTACTCGCCATCAGTTTGCAATCTCTAATTTTGATTATGGTGGCATTCCATATAGTCATTCTTTCAGATAGTAATCAACCTAAGTTGATCCAGAAGTTGCTAAATCAAAAAGAGTTTCCTTTCTGGTGGAGGAGAATTACTCCTGTATTTTAGTTAATGAGGAAGATCCATAGTGATTTTATGCCTGATAATTTAGTAGTGTATCCGGCTTCTTTTATACAACTTATGATCCTCACTGTCTTCCAACCAGAAAGATCACCAGCCTCCATGAAGGGATGGGTAACATGGATGCCAAAAGACAAGGCCAAGTTTTCAAAAGGGAAAGAAAGGAAAGAAAATCTACTTAAGTATGTAAACAAGGACTTGGTGGGGACCCAAGACTTCTATTGTGCAGAGTTTGAAAGAGAGGATTTGACTGGGACAAATTTCAGGGCAGTGAAGATATTTGTATTCAACCCTTGAAGATCTTGCAGGAAGGTCAGTGTGAATCCCTGGAATGCCTGACTTGACCTAAGCTGTCTCCTGCTTAGTCTATTTGCATAATTAGTGGCAAAAATGTAATCTTGCTACCCTCTTCAATTTTGACAATATTTTGATAATGAACTTTTAAAAAGCATTAATGCATTAGATTTAGCCTACAAATTATAGAAAAATGAAACAAAAATTATATTCCTCTAATTTCTCAATAAAATAAAACAAGATAATATAATTACCACAATGAATTTTATGTAAAACTATTTTCCATTAATGGGTTATACATTCTATCCAAAATTGATAAAATAAAACCAAAATCAAAGACCGGCATGGATAATGTCACTATCAAAAATTCATCTTAAAATATTGAAAATAAAAGATCAAATGAAAACTAAAAAATTCAAAGCTGATTTTATTATATTTTTCTTACGATGCGTTAGTCACTCTTCTAAGAGTTCTGTTCTACAAATATGCATTCATTAAAGTTGTCCTCCATAAAGATCATTTGATTTGAGCAAAAACAAATAACTTATCAACTTAAGACTTATTTTCTCAGGCACCTGGGTGGCTCAGTTAAAGCCTCTTTGACTCAGGGTTGAAGCCTCTGTCTTCGGCTCAGGTCATGATTTTAGGGTCCTGGGATCAGATCGAGGCCTGCTTTGGGCTCTCTGCTCAGCAGGGAGCCTGCTTCCTCCTCTCTCTCTGCCTGCCTCTCTGCCTACTTGTGATCTCTCTTTCTCTGTCAAATAAATAAATAAAATCTTTAAAAAAAAAAAAGACTTATTTTCCCCTTCTATCAAGTGTCAGTAACCCATAATTATTATTCCAGTATTCATTATCAGATATCATTATCTGATGTAGTAACAGAAGTAGAAATTTGACTTGTTAGGTATCACTTAATCTGAAAGCCCAAGAATATAAATGTCAGATGAAAGGTGAAAGTCACTAAGTGAAGGTTTTAGACATTCAGAGAAGATTAAGTAATGTAAAGGAAGTTTCAGGTTGGAGATCTATTCTGTAATACAATTGTTTCTTTTAGCAGGTTAAAAACTTTTTGTTTGTTCTTTCCTTATGATCAGTTTCCACAAGGACATTATTTATCTATCTACTCAGAAGAAATAGTCTCACACTTTTTAAAAATGCATGTCTACCTTCATTATCTTAGGAGGACACAAACATATATGCATAGTAACATTTTTACTTATTTATAGTTTCCAAGTGTTGCTTCCATTCTTTGGAAAACGATTACATAAGCCTGGATAATCCGATCCAGCTTGTCCACCTTAGAATGATACAAACAAGAGATCCCCAACTAAACAATTAAAACAATAGTTTTGTTGTTTTAGGGTCGTAAACATTCTCAGGATAAAATTAAAAGGCAGTTTTATAATTTATGTATCAAAACATTTTGAAGTCTTAGGAAAGATTATTAAAGCTAACCAGATAGTCCAGGCACTCCCCTATGTTTCCCAGTCCCCTTGCAGTTCAGTTGGGTCCGTAGACTAGTTTTGACCGGTACATGTGCCACTTTTGGGTGACAGCAGTTAAGATCAGTGTGTCTCCATCATCCTTGTCATCTTCCACTGTGGAGACTTTGGAGACCACGCACTCCTGATAGCAGAGCTGAAAGAGAGAGAAGGGCCTTTATTTTGTTAAGATATGAAATTTCAGGGTATATCCATTACCACAGCATAAATTTTCAATTATGTATAAAATGTAATAATTTCATATAGTACATACAAACCAAGAAAAGTAAGAGACATAAGATATATAAAATCAGGAGCAAAAATTAAAAAATGAAGGGTTGAGTGAGTATATAAGCTGTGATCTGTGAAGAAACAGAGGACAATATCAAAAAAGTCAAATCCATCAGGACCTAACTGATGGGGAAAAGACAGTGAAGATGATAAATAGAAGAGTTGAAAAAATTTTCTGGAAATTCCCTGCAACGGTAGCATTTTGTACTGCTATCAGCTCTAGGATTATAAAAATGGGTTGGTTGGGGCGCCTGGGTGGCTCAGTTGGTTAAGCGACTGCCTTCGGCTCAGGTCATGATCCTGGAGACCCGGGATCGAGTCCCACATCGGGCTCCCTGCTCGGCGGGAAGCCTGCTTCTCCCTCTCTCACTCCCCCTGCTTGTGTTCCCTCTCTCACTGTGTTTCTCTCTGTCAAATAAATAAAATCTTAAAAAAAAAAATGGGTTGGTTTCCTTTTAAGGCATATGATTAAAAAGAACTCAGTCATGAGCTGAAGAAGAGTGATTAGGAGATTATTCCATTACGGAAGTCAAGAATCGTGCCAATATGTATAGGAAATGGATCATCAGAAGAACACAATCACCAGGGCAGTATCACAAATATAAGCATGGACTCTAGTGCTATGTCATCTAGATTTGAATCTCAGTTCCACTATTAACTCTTTGTGTGACCTTGGACAAGTTGTTTAACTACTCTGAGCCTCATGTGTCTCACCTGTGAAAAGAGATTTACTTATTTTTTCCTTAAGATTCATTCTCTTTTTTATTTCAGAGATGGGAAGGGGCAGAGGGAGATGGAGAGACAGAATCTCAAGCAGACTCCCTGTTGAACACAGAGCCCTACACAGGGCCGCGTCCTACAACCCTGATATCATGACCTAAGCCGAAACCAAGAGTTAGGATGCCTGACTGAGCCACCCAGGTACCCCTGAAATGAGATTCCCAACCTGACAGCATTAAAAGACTGTTATGGGGATTAAATGAATTAGGGCTGCTAGAGCACTAGCATAGTACCTGCCATCTGCCTAATGCTGTGCAAACACTCCCATTATGTCACTGTTAATAAGCCATAAAAGTCAGCAGAGTAAAAATACTAAGCATCAAGTTTTTATTTTATTTTATTTATTTATTTGACAGAGAGATCCCAAGTAAGCAGAGAGGCAGGCAGAGAGAGAGAGGAAGCAGGCTCCCTGCTGAGCAGAGAGCCCCATGCGGACCTCGATCCCAGAACCCTGAGACCATGACCTGAGCCGAAGGCAGAAGCTTAACCCACTGAGCTGTCCAGGTGTTCCTAAGCATCAAGTTTTTTGATACCCTATATAATGTACAGAATTAAAATTGAAGATAATTCACTGCATTAAAGACCATGACTTAGTTTTTCAAGTTTAATAATTTCAGAAGTACTAAGGACCCAGAACATTTCATGTTCTTTATTCAGTTTTCAAATGACTGACTACTTATAGAAGTCTTCTATTTTTTAAGTAGGAAAGAGAAATGGCTAATTCATTCTGAAGATCAAAAGTTAAATCATTGTCTATTAGTAACAATTGTTTGGAATGAACTATTGCTTGGGTTTGGAAACTATTATTCAGCTTTAGCTCAGTAATGCTGGATGTTTTCATTCCAGATATGGAAACTGTGACAGTGATAGATGATTATTCAATCTGATTTCTACCCTGAATTTGTAAAATAATTTGACAACAAGGAGTCCAACAAGAATAAAGCATGCATCAAATAAGGAAGTCTACAATATGCATTCCATTTTTCATGCACATCAAATTATCTTTGACATAAGAAGTTTGAATTTGTTACATTTTCCCTTCTGCCATGATGATTATTCTATCTTGGCATTGTTTGTCTTAAAAATAATCACTGTTAGACAATTCAAGAAGCTAAAGGAGGAGGGGACACGCAGACATTCCCTCCATTATTACAGATTTTATCACCATTTCCATTAATTAATAATGAGGATGTTTAGGCTCCCAGTTAACAATCCCTAGAAACAGCAGTATCTTATTTAGAAGATGCATCATTCAAATTACAAATTGATGTAATGAATTCTAATGAATCCTTTCCTTCTACATTGAAGCTTAATCCCTATTCAAAGTGGATTAGTTAGTATTTAAATTTATCATAGGATCAAGAGTGATTAGTGGCCTATCATAAAAAAAAAAAAAGAATCCCTTGAAATTCATGGTTCTTTATCTATATCATGGTCCTTTATGCAAGACGACTGAGGGTGAGGAATTTGAAAAGTTCCGAGGATGGTGCATTGTACTGAAAATCTTGCCAGTGATGCCTGTTCCCGAGGTGTTCTGCAGTAAAAGGCAGCCCAGAAAGAATGAGGTCCACTTGTACAAAAAATTATTCTCTAAGGAATGAAGCAGCTGCATGCTAATGGTCTGCTACGTTCTTATTATCTGCATTCTCATTGACTGCTCAGCTTTGGAATGTGTGACTCTAAGTCTCTTTTGCCTGAAAGATTTTCTAAGGAGCTTTTGAAAACATTAAAGCTCCTGAAAGACTTAGCCAAGTTTGAAGTTTGACTGAAATGAATATACCAGAGATATGGTTTAGTAATTGAAATTGCCATTTTCCTATGGTGTTTATGTCCTTTCAGGATAGGTGTAGGAGTGAATTAGGTTTGAGAGTATTGCAAACTCAGAGAGACCAGAATAATCAGAGTAATAATGACAACCAAATGTCACACTTGCTCAGAACTACATTCTGCTTCTGGGACTGTCACTGATAAAAATACTGAGGTGTATCGGAGTTGCCTTTCACTGTTGGCATAATAAAAAAGTCAAAGGTCTTTTCTTAAACATCCCAGGCTTCCACTAATAAACAGAATGGAAACATCTTCCCCTGAACTTACACAAACCCATCTCTACAGTTTTCAATGCATTTACTAGTTTTTAAAACTGGATCCAATTTTTCTAGAAAAACATAAAATGTTAACAGTGGTTATTTTTAAGAAGTATGATTGGTGCATGGCAGAAGTTAGCTTTTCAAGTATCTCCCCCATTGTGTTTGCTTTAGGTGCCTGGTTCATTAGCCCTTTGAACTAGAGAAGCTCTACTGTTCAGGCTGCAAATATAATCCATCTTCCTCTTTGTAAGTGAATCCTCTGATTTCAGCAGAGACAAACAGGTCTTATGTTTTCTTATCTTTTCTTTTAATGTGCTTCTTAATCTTTTTAATTTTTCCTTATAAGTTTATATATGTTTTCAGTATGAGAGTCAAAACCCATGCCTTCTTTTGTGTCTGTACTGTTATTGTACTAGTCATTCTGGGAAAAATAGGAGACCTGGAATTTTTATTTTGCACATATAAATTATTTGATTATGATTATGTGTATAACGTAAAACCACTCAGTATATGCATTTTTTCAACTGTTGTTTTTGTCTGTTTGTTTGATTGAGGTCTTAAAGATATATCCTTCTTTAAGACATCCATGACATAAGACTAAAGTTAACATCCCTTATCCACAGTCTCCATGGTTTTATAAACACCACTTATTTTTCTTAGCTTTTATTCTGCAAAAGCTGGGTCACCTATGTATAGCATAGAGTTTCTTAATAGTGAAACTGTTGACATTTTGGGCCAGATAATGCTATGTTGAAGAGAGGTGTCTTGTGAGATACTTAGCATCAACCCTTACCTCCATCCCCCGATGTCAGTATCACCTCCCAAGTTGTAATGATCAAAAGTGTCTTCAGACATTGCCAAATATCACATGGTAGCAAAACTGCCCCCAGATGAGAGTCAATATTATAGCAGTCTAGGTAATTACAAAATGCCTTTATATGTATTTTAAGGTACAATCAAAACATCATCCATTTAAAACAAATAGTACAATATTAGTATTACATTTTGAAGATGGGAATATTAAAGCTCGGGAGTTTTGACTTAAGTAACGTTTCACCCTTGAGAAACTATAAGCAGGTGTTATAATCACAACTCAATGAAGTTATGATAGAGCTGGGAATATGTTGAGGAAAAAACTTAAATCAATAATGGATGGTATCTACTTCCAGTAATAGGTAGAACCAGAGAAAAAGCAAAAAGGGAAAAGAAGACTTTAACTATAAACTAACTGAAGTTAAGAGACATTTCTAGAACATGCCACCCAATACAACAGAGTATGTATTTTTCTCAAGAGAACATAGAACATTCTCCAAGATACATGAGACCATAAAAGAAATGTAATGACTTTAAAAAGATAGGAAAAATACAAATTATATTATCTGACCCCAGTGGAATGATGTAAAACCCGATAGCTGGAAAACTAACAAATATGTGAAAAATTAAACAACACACATACTTAACCAATAGGCCAAAGAGTAAATCAAAAATGAAATCAGAAAATACTTTGAAGTGAATGAAAATAAAAGTACAGTGTATACAAAATCATGAGATGCAGTTAACACAGTGCTTCTAAGGACTTTATAGCTATAAATGTTTACATTAAGAAGAAAGAAAGCTCTCAGGTCAGTAACATGAACTAATACGGGAAAAAGAAGAATGAACTAAACTGAAAGCGAGAGAAGAAAGGAAATTATAAAGATTAAAATGAAAATCCATCGAATAGAGAAGAAGAAAGATTTGACAAAGCGGGTTCTTTGAAAAGATCAACAAAATTGGCAAACTTTTAGTTAGATTGGTGGTGAGGGTTGGGGAGATGGGAAGAAGGAGGGTAGGAAAGGAATATAGAGAATAGACTCAAATTATTAGAATCAGAAATAAAAGAGGTGAGGCGCCTGGGTGGCTCAATCAGTTAAGCATCTGCCCTCAGCTCATGATCCCATCCCATGGTCCCCATTGGGGCTCCCTGATTAGCGGGGAGATGCTCCTCCCTCTACCTCTGTCTTTCCCCCTGCTTGTGCTCTCTGTGTCAAGTAAACAAATAAAATATTTTAAAAAATAAAATAGGTGATATTACTGTGACCTTACAAAAATAAAAAAGGAACAGGAATGATTACTATGAATAATTTTTGCCAATAAGTTAAATAATTTAGAAGGAATGGACTAAACTCTTATAAAGACCCAAAATAATAAAGCTTACTAGAGAAGCAGTCTGAATGGCCCTGTAACAGGAGATGAGACTAAATGGGTAACCAAAACACAAACCACCAAGAAAATCCCACGCCCAGATGGTTTCAGTGGTGAATTCAAAGAATTAATACTAATTCTTCATAAACTCTTCCAGAAAATAGAAAAGGAGAGAACACCTCCCAGAATTCACCCTGCTGTGAGAACAAGAGCACTCCCTTCCTAGGGTACATCGAAAGAATAAAGGACCATAAACCCCACAGCCATCCTATTTTCTAAAAGTAGAAAGAATATTTAACATAAGTTGAACCTATGAGCAAAAATGAGTTGCAGGTATCTTTCCAACTAATTTACTTCCACTAAGATATAGCAACAATATAGATCAAAGGAATTCTTAAATGGCTCCTTCAAGACTGAAGCCTACTTATTCAAGACACTTATTTTGATTCTTAAATGTTACAGTTATATTCCAAGATCAATACCCCAGTTCCCTCAAACATTGTTCCTAGAGTGTAATTTTGAAGTCCATCATGCCCACCTTCCCTGTATGCTTTCTTTTACCATTCTCATGCCAAGTTTGGACAGATAAGCCTAGAGTGCAATAGGACATCTATCACCATTGGTTTGGTCTACTGTGTATCTAAATAATGAGGAAGGTTATTATGTAATTACAAAGTTTGTTGCAAATTTCTCTCTATTATAGAGATTCTACCACCTAAACCAAGTTAGTTATAAATCCAGTGTAATTAGCTAATATGTGTATGTTTCCTCCTAAATAAAATTTGGGGAAACTTAGAGAGACACATAGAATATGTTTAAGGGAGTAAATTTGATTCATCAAGGAAAGTGAAGGGTCTGTTGTCTCATAAGTAACAGACTGACTTGTATATTATCTGTCAACTAAATGCACCATGGAGCCAGATCACTCCAGGGTGCTAGACTTTGGTCTATTGCTGTATGCTAGTTATTAGGAGCCATTGCAGAAATTTAAATGGGGCTGATGACCTGAACTACATTAGGGACTCGCTATTGCATTCCCAAATATAAGCAAACATTGTATTGTAAATTGCATCAACTCATAATACAGTTAAAATTATTCACTGTGTAATCTGCCAAGAAGAAAGTCATAGCAAATGGCAAAGTACTGTGTTAAGTTTTCATTAAGTTTCTAGTCTCCCAAATTAACACATTCTCTTCTTATTTGTCCACATTTCTCTGCAGAGCTGGAGATGGGCCATTCCTCAGAGGCAGAGCAATAGTAGGTGGCCAGGAGACAGGCTGAATGTCAGTATACAGGGAAGTCAGAGGACAACTGACATCACAAAGGAAAGAGTTTTTTGTTTTATTAAACACAAAGCATTATAGAGAACCAGGTCTGAGGGACAGTGGCCACATGTTAACTGTAGACATAATAAATAAGTCCAAATCAGGTAGCTCCTAAACAAGTCAAAATACAGAGTGGAAATCAGGACTGTAAAGGCTGAGGATCATTAGTGACCTACCTCTCTCTATCTCTGGCTCTGAAATAATGGAGTGGATTTTGTAGCTGAAAATAGCTGAAACCAAAGCATTCCTTTCCTCTCTTTTCTTTTCTTTTCTTTTCTTTTCAGATTTATTTATCTATTGGAGCAAGAGAGAGCACAAATGGGAGAGGGGGGAAGGGCAGAGGGAGAGGGAGAAGCAGATTCCCCACTGAGCAGATAGCCTAATGTGGGGCTCAGTTGCACCACCTGGAGATCATGACCTGAGCCGAAAGGCAGATGCTTAATGGACTGAGCCACCCAGAGGCCCCAAGCTTTATCTGTCCATATGCAGCTCAGTCTGGATCCAATCTTCACTACACCTCAATAACTTAAAAAAGAATGGATTATACTTGGGAGGTCTTTAATCCAAGGTAGAATTTAAGGAGTCCAGATATTTAGATGGGGAAAAATTGCATCATTATTTTCACTAAACCACATTTAGTTTGGGAAGTAATCATTTCTTTCAGTTATGCCTCTGAGAAACAAAATCACAGTGATTTTGTGGGATTCGTGGCCTTCCTCAGGCTGCGACAGTAGTCTGCGGCACACCAAAGTTGAAACACACCAAATACAGTAAATTTCGGTGTGAAACCATGGTCCCAGATACTAGCTTGGGTGCAAGGTTTAGAAGAAATACAGTAGAGGGGCGCCTGAGTGGCTCAGTTGGTTAAGCGACTGCCTTCGGCTCAGGTCATGGTCGCTGAGACCCAGGATCGAGTCCCACATCTCGCTCCCTGCTCGGCTGGAAGCCTGCTTCTCCCTCTCTCACTTCCCCTGCTTGTGTTCCCTCTCTGGCTGTGTTTCTCTGTCAAATAAATAAAATCTTAAAAAAAAAAAAAAAGGAAGAAGAAATACAGTAGAGCACAGATTCAAGAGGGAGAACCACAGAAACACGGACTCCAGTCAGTAGTCATTTCTTCTTTCTAACCATATGATAGTTGTATTCAAATGCTATTTAAATTTAAAATGCATATATAGCACAAGAACTTGATCTAACTGGCTTCTAGCTACTCCACTCACTTTAATCCAACCTTGAACCTTAATCCTTATGAACCTCTTTACTTAATAGCTGAGTCACAGTTCTTTGGGGAATAACATAAAACGTCATTTGTTGAACTTTCCAGAATGAGAGCTCTTCATTATTAGAACTATATCTCTGGTTTTTTGGGAAGTGTAAAGCCTAGGCCATGTCAGCTGAGACCTGCCACCTATTCTAGAGATCCATGAAGCAAGTCGTGGGGATCCCCAAGCTATGTTCAGTACTCAGAAAGATCTAGTGTTTCCTTTCTATTTCCCCCGAGAAAGTTTATAAAAATTAAAATGACAGGGCCTTTTGCATTTGGCTGGAATTGTATCACCGTAGAGTGTTGTTCGCCTGCATCAGATAATCTATTTAGCATTCATATAATATCTATGATTTTTAAAAAAATGAGAAAATGCATTTGTTAACATTCAGTACGGGGAGCTTTTTGTAAGAGTCATGGAAGATTTCGGTGATGAAATGATTGAAGAGCAGCGGCCTATAGGGGTTTTCAGGAGTTTCAAGGAAACTAATATAATTTCACTTTTAGATTCCAACATCTTAACTAAAAATTTAACCACAGTGAAAGTAGTGGAAGGCATGATACTTAAAAAAAAAAAATCAGAATCACGAATTTGGGACAGCAGTTAGTGGGACAGGGGCAGGGTAGAGCAGGGTTGTGGGAAACTCCTAGGATCCCACAGTACCAGAGCAGTTAAGAGAGAGAGAAGATACATAGCAAAAGTGTTAGGAGTGTTAAACCAACTTTGATCATGTTAGCTGAGCAAGCAGGTTTCCTTTAGAGAGGCATCAGTTTGGTTTGCATCACTTACTTCAGCCTGGTTACCTCATAACACACAGGCTCCACGGCTGGCTTTGCTTCTGCTAGAAGATGTTATGTATTATCCTGTGTTTTGACCAGGTATTAATAGAGCTCTCCTCAGCAACCCACAAGTGATTAATGAGATGAAAAGATACAATCCCCCACCTGCTGCAGTGGCCCTGCTGAATTAATGAGAGAGTGAGAGAGTGAAAGAACAAGAAAGCAATAGAGAGGGAGGGACGAAGGAGAGAAGGTGAAAGAGAGATTCTCCTGAAGCAGCTTACCTTCGCTAGACAAGGCAGATGTGCTGCCCCTTTGGCTTGGCTTCTAATGCTCCTCTTTGTGAATGAGTTAGTGCCTTCTGAACACCTGCACTAGGAGCAGCCAATTTAAGAGAAATTACATATTCCTAAAATGATTGCCATGTACACCACAAACTTTTTACCTGACTCTAAGACTGTAATATTAGGGAGATGAAAACCTTATCCTCATTACTCCATATTTAAGCAAAATAAGTTGACTATAAAAATTAAAAAGAGAAAGTCCAGCTATGAGACTGCATTGAAGGGAGGTTTTCTTGGGGCAGAGCATAGATAAGCTATGGGGTGTGGGCATTCATAGTTTCATCAGCTAGATTTCCAAAGAATGAATCCAATGAACACTATAGCTGCTCTTCTGTGTTTGTGGAGAAGGGCAGCCCAAATGGGAGGGATTCTTTTGTTGCATGGATAAGAAGTTCTTACATGTAAACTACAGTGCATGGGTTCTCGTGTGGCAGGGAAAGGGTGGGGGGTGGGGCGTTTGCTCTCCCTGCATTGCTTTTAACTCAGAGGATCGCTCCCTTTCCACTACACCAGTCCTATCCCAAGAAGAAGCTAAAAATTCGATTGGTCTGATTAGGATGCTATAGGGCCTGTTTAATAGTGGGCAAGGTTCATTGCTGTAAAAGGGATTTTTCCGCTTTCCCTCTCTCTTGTGCTTTAGGTAGAGTGCATTCATCACTGTGAGCCTGGTGGTCAGCTATGGGTCCAGTGAACGATGAGCCTAACTCGCATACTTTACATCAGTTCTAAGATAGAGATCTGCTTTGGAATAAGAAATTTAAGAAATAATCTAGGGGCGCCTGGGTGGCTCAGTTGGTTAAGCGACTGCCTTCAGCTCAGGTCATGATCCCGGAATCCCGGGATCGAGCCCCACATTGGGCTCCCTCCTCTGCGGGAAACTAGCTTCTCCCTCTCTCACTCCCCCTGCTTGTGTTCCCTCTCTAGCTGTCTTTCTCTCTGTCAAATAAATAAATAAAATCTTAAAAAAAAAAAAAAAAGAAATAGTCTGGATTACGGTTGTTACTGTTTTAAGTCAATCTGATGTATTTCATCTTTTATTGACTTGCTTTCTAGATTGTAAGCTCAAGGCATATCTGTCACTTTTGTTCACTGCAGAAGTACCTAGGACAGTACCTGACATAAAGTAGATGTTTGATGAAAACTTTTGAAAGAACACCTTGATTTCCACTCACATTTTACCTTATATATGAACTACCTTAGCAATTTCAAAGAGGCAGCATTGACAAGGGAGGGTTTAGATATATCTGGATTACTTGACTATACTGTCCCTTTGAGATGACCAAAAGCTATGGTATATCACTTATACTGGTTTTTACTGAAACAGGGGAAGGTGGAAAATCCCAGCTGTGTTATGATATTCAAAGGTGAGAGGAAATCCTTAACATGTATTAAATGTAAAAAATATATATTTGGCTTAAGCTTAATTAATTTTGATCCAGTGAACAAAACTTCAGTAATACTTAAGATGGCATATCATAATCCAAGTTAAGATAGATGGAGTAGAGAGGTGCCTGGGTGGCTCAGTTGGGTGAGCATCTGGCTCTTGATTTGAGCTGAGGTCATGGCCTCAGGGTCGGGGAATGGAGCCCTGCATACCCCAACTTTCCTCTCTCTCTCCTTAAAAAAAAAAAAAAAAAAGATGGTTGGAGTATAAATACCTCCAGGAAGTCCGGCACCTTTCAGCAAAACTTCTGCAAGTTTTGTAGTTGATTTCTTCAAATACTGTAATATTGTCAGCTTATGTTCATGATTTTTAAGGGATTTGTGAGATTTACAGAGACTCAAATATGTTTCCATGATAAAAGAGAAAATGGATGGATCTCCAGCTATATTTCATTCCTAAAGGGAATTCTGTCCTTTACCAAAAATACGTAGGAGAAAAAAAAAATCTTTTCTTTTGTAAAAATACCACTTGTTTAAATTGTAAATCAAATTCCTTCAATTATAATCTAAAAATAAAATATTCAGCTTAGCATCAATCAGCAATTCTTTGTTTGGCT